>LBNU01023713.1:1419-43820 GCA_014162995.1 Artemisia annua
TTCTGGCTTTGATGGCTTCTCACTTGGGCCTTCTTGAGCAGACTAATTCATGTTCTTCATTGCAGATTCCAAGGCATGAGTCAAAGCAATTGGCAGTTCTTTGGCTAGTTGTGTAGGAGGATCAGCAGTTGGAGCCTTTCTCTTGGTGTAATCTTCACAATATGGTAGCCAATTTAGATAAGACTGAATTCAATGTTGCTTTTCATGATATCATTGATTTTCTTGCTGGGTCTCCAATCAACTATGCTATTTTGGTTAACCCTGATGTGATTGGACCCTGGATTCAAGAATTTTGGGCTACTGCCACTGTTGGATGGGAGGAATTAGATGTTTGGTTCATTACTGCTAAAGTTGTTGAACGCAATATTCGCATAACAGAGGATCAAATCAGAGCAGACCTTCAGTTTAATGATGAAGAAGGTACTGCTTGTTTTGCTAAACAGGTTATTTGGGATACACTTAGGGATCTTGGATATGAGGGTTCACTTCGAAAACTCACCTTTGACAAACCCTTATTCAGTCCTCATTGGAAGTACTTGATCCATGTACTTCTTCATTGTCTAAGCAACAAGAGTACTGCTTGGAATGAATTTCCCAAAACGATAGCATCTGCTTTGGTAGGATTGGCAACTAATCAGCCATTCAACTTCTCTTGGATGATTTTAAATGGAATGATTAATCACATAAAGAAGAATTCTCCATTCTTGATGTATCCTAGGTTCATACAGGTGTTTTTGAATAACCAGCTTGAAGGTATTCCTAAGCCTCAAGAATTTTTACCAGTTGTTGTGCTTCCTGATAAGGTGTTTACCTTCATGGCCACAAAGAGTCCTCTCTTTTCTGGTCAAGATACACCTCTTACTGCATATATGTTGGAGGTAGCACAAGCTGTTAGAGATGCTGTTCAAGAGGATTCAGAGGATGCTTCTAAACATGGAGATTCTGCTTCAACTCCATCTCAACAATCTGAGCAGTCACTTTCTAATGAAGAAGATGTTTCACAACATACTGCTTCTTCACCAGTTCAAGAAGTCTCTCAAAAGACTGTCTCACATGAAAAGACTGCTTCTGCAGAAAAGACTGTTTCTCTGCAAGGTACTGCTCTAGATGACTCAGATCATGGTGTTAGTCAACCACCCACCCCCAATGATTATACTTCCACAGATGGAAATCAGACATCTGGAGGAGATGAGGGAGTGATGGCTGATGAGGATACACCTGATGAAGATGATGTTATGGACAATTATGCTTTGACAAGAGAATTGAAGAGACTGAAAAGAGCTTATGATGATCAAGCTACTGCTTTGACAAATCTTCAAAAGAAGTACAAGAATTTGAAGAAATTGGTTAAGTCTCTCATTCAACATTCTTCAGAAGGTCTCCAGAAGTTTAAGTCAAAGAAGAGGAGGCTAAGAAAGCTATCTTCATTCACATTGGGGAGGAATAAGGAAGATGTGAATTTGAATGAAGATGCTGGTAATAAAGATGATTTAAATGAAGATACTGTTGATGAAGATATTGTTCCAGATCAAAAGACTGTGGATGAAAAGACTGTTGATCAAAGTACTGATGCTATTGATCAAGATGCTGCTGTTAATCTTCCACAGGCATCACTTGAAGAACAAGTTTTTCATCAAGATACTGAGCATATAAATCTTCAAGAGGATGATACTCAAGCAAAAGATGGTAATAATGAATTGGGATTGGAAACTACTGGTGTTGAAGTTCAACAAGATGCTGTTCGTCAAAGTAATGATCCAGGAACTCTAAGACAACACTTAGTCACACCAAGGACTATAAATTTTGATGAAGATGTGGGTCCTTCTAATCCAGTTCAAGAAAAGGAGGTCATGAAACCTTCTAGTGGTGATGATGAAACCATTGCTGAGATTATGCTTAATATGTCAAGACCTAGAGGTATTAGTATTCCTGGAGTTGAACAACCTCAAGATCTGCAACCTTCTCCTAAGCCTAATCAAGAAATTGATCCTAAAGATAAAGGAAAAGGAATCCTGGTGGAATCAGAGAAGAAGAAGAAAAAGAAATTATTCACTATGGAGCAGATAAGGGCTTATCAAGAAGCTCAAAGTGAAGCAGCTGTTAAGAAGCTTCAAGCAGAACTTGATGCTGAGTATGAAAAAGAAAGACAAGAAGCTGCTGTTCAACCAAATAAATTAATGACAAAGGCTCAAGAACGAAATTTTTATATGAGCTATTTGAAAGGAAGAGGATACAAGGGTCTAAACAAGTTAAATCATTCACAAATGAAGGAACTATATGATACTGTCAAAGCTGAATATCAAAGACAAGTAGATGGCATTGTTGGTTATGATACTGAAGAAGGAAGGAAGCTAATGGAAGAAAGAGAATAACAACTAGGTCACAGTCATCAAAGAAGTCTAAGCCTACTATAGAGTTAAGGACCAATACTGTTGATGAACTGAGAAATTACTTAAGAGTTGTTGATTTTGAGCTTCCTAAGTCAGAAGAAGTTCCTACTACAAAGTCAAAGATATCTGATTTAGAGGTTATTGAATCAGAAAAAGATGGTGATTATTTTGTTTTCCATAGAGAAGATGAAAGTTTTAGAGCATTCAATCTGCTGGTTGATATATTGCACCTGATAAATAGAGAAGATTTGTTTGATCTGCAACAACAAATTCAAGCTTATTTTGAAGATATTCCACTCAATGGAATTGGTATAGTATTGCTGGGAGATTTGACTACTATGTGGGAAACAGAGGAAACTAGCACAGATGATATTTGGAAGAATCAAGAAGTATGGGAGATTCTAAGCTGGAGATTCTTTGCAAATGCTGGTGTTCATGCCTTAGAGCTGGAAGATGGTACAATGATCTACATGCTGGCAGAAAGGAGATATCCTCTTACAAGAGATTTGATGCTGAGGATGCTGGATCATGGTATGGAAGTTGAAAAAGAAGATGAAACAGCTCTAATGGTGATCAATTTGTTCATCAATTGGACAATTTTGAAGGATGATGATTGAAAAATGCTGGTATAATCTTAATTGTATAAAATCTTTTGAATAAATAAGTACTTTATTCAAAGTACTGCTGATCAAACAGTACTTTCCCAAAGTACTGCTTGCAGCTTAAAACCAGTTAAATTCTTTTGAAATAACAATTTTTGTCATGTGCAAAATAATTTTTGAAGCACAAATAATTACAGCAACAAATTGTTTTTGAGTAGAACATGGTGTTAGTACTTGTACTACACAACAAATGGTATTCAACTCACCATGTTTAACAGACAATAAAGAGTCTGATTCATCATGTGGGTACGACTCTGATGTGACAATCAAATCCGTTTTTAGTTGACAATTTACTAAAAATTGTATGGTTTCAACTCACCATATCTGAAATAAGTGAAGAGTTGACTAGCCCACAAGAAAATGGCTTGTGGTAAAGGCTGTGGAAAATCCATTTATATGGTAATTAGTTCACCATGGTTGTAATCAAAGAACTAACTAGTCCATAAGCAAACGGCTTTTGGTAAAGACTACTCAAATCCGTTGATAGCTGATGATTTGCTAAAAATGATATGGTTATCAATGTACCATGGTTTACTTAACCTAAACGTTGGCTACTCCAGAGTTAATGGCTTTGGTAAAGAGACATCAAAATCCATTAATTTTCAATGATTCACCTCTCACAGGAGTTAATACACCTGGAAGTGATGAGAATAGTATGAAAATGAATATGATTTGATGTACCTTATGTTGCTGAGTAGCTGACAAGAGATTAAGATGCTGTAAAGATAAAAAGATTGTTGCTGATAAAGATTGCAGATACTTTATGCTGATGATAACAAGATAACGAGTATGACTTTCAAAGAAGACAATCTTTCCTTGAAGACAAAGCTTACACATGGAAACTTGAACTCAAACAAGTAGAATTCAAGTTAGGGGAGGATTGTTGGGGTATAAAAGATCAAAATGCTGCTGAAGACCAAAGTGCTGCTAAAGTGTTTAAAGTCAAAGTACTGCTTGTGATCAAAGTACTGCTCGTTGATAAAGTCAAAGTACTGCTTGAAGATAAAGACTGAAGATTAGATTAGGAATATTATGTATAATCTAGAATATTCTAAAGTTAGAGTTTGTATACTTGTCGTTCAAGTATTGTAAACCGACTAGGGGTATTCCTTATGCCTATAAAAGGATCCCTAAGTCATTATTAGAGATACGAATACTCACGAATACTTTTAGAGAAGAAGCAAAAGTTCGATATTAGCTATATTAGAGTTGTTTGTGAATCTGTACAATTAGCAGGTTCAAAGTTTGATTAATATAAAGTGTTGAAGTTGTTATAATTCTTCTTAGCTTTGTTAAGTAATTCCGCATACTTAATAGAGTAATTCAGTGTTTCATCATTAGTAGTTTAGGATTTATACAAGACTGCTAAACCTTAGACAAGCTATAATAAAGTAGTTTGGTCAGAGTATAACGATCCTACATGTGGTATCAGAGCCTGGGGCTCTCGATATCTAGGGTTGTACAAGGTTTACTGTTGTCGAAGAGAGCAGAGTTGAAGAAAAAGGTAATCGTTTTTTTTAGTATCGACTTTTAAGGGTTACTCAGTCTTGCACATGGTATGTTCGGTTTTAATTTAATTGGCTGATTGGTTCCTCGTACAATTAATGAAGGCAAGTATTATTAATCTGTTTGTCGACTATTGAATGTTACATTCAATTTTAGATAACCTCGTACTCATTAATTAGTCGATCTATTGTTTATTCTTCTACCCACTACCAGAGTTGATATTATTTATTGATATATAATGGGTCGGTGAGGAGCAGCTAAGGGATTCATTAATCTCGTATTTTTTAAAGATTTTTGATGCCAATGATACAAGAGATCTTCATGCTTACGTTACTGAGAAATCATATTCAAGTTTTGCAAGCTGTATAAGGAAGGGCTGGTGGACCTATACAATTCGTTACTCATTGGTTGATTCAAAGAAACATCTCATAATTAAGATAGTGGGTCGGTGATATTATTTTTCTTATGTTACGCTCACAAGTTTTCTTTCTTTCCTTTTGATCAATCATGGGTCGGTACTTAAGTTGCATATTATATTTGATGCATGATTACGTGATTCTGTCATCAAAAGAGCATGCTTGATTATTTATCTTAGTCGATTTATGGAGATAAAACCCTAGCAGAAGTTTTTATGTATTCAAGTGAAGGGTTATCACAGATTGATCCTTAGCATTTTATAGATTCAAGTTGAACCTTTCTGCTGCTGCTGATCACAAGAAGATTACAGGTTATATGAATTGTGAATCATGGAGTAAGGATACTAAAGTCAAGAATGGTACTGAAGTTACTGGTTACACAAGGTAGCTCAACTGTTGGAAGTAAAGTAACCCTACTGTTGGTATAAGAATGCGCCTATTCTTTTGTGGTTACTGATGCTGCGAATGGGATTTATTCGCTTGGGAGTACACTTACTCAAGGTAGATTCAGTTACTGGTTTTGATGATTGTGTGAAGTTTCCACAGCTACCTCGAATGTGTATGGTGAATGGTGGAATGTGAATGTGAATTAAAGTGTAGCATGGCTGAAAGATGGAATGAAGGTACTGCTATTCCAAGATACTGCTGTGATACAAGGAACTGCCATGTCCAACGTACTGTTACTCCAACGTACTGCTCGACTAACGTACTGCTGCTAATTCAAAGTACTGTTGCACGTTTTCAAAGTACTTCTCCACTCAACGTAAGTACTGCTGTCCAACATACTGCTCGAATATTTTTCAAGGTACTGTTCTTAATTAAGGTAATGCTGCTACGCTAATCGTTTCAAAGTACTGCTGCAATGTATAATTTACAAAGTACTGCTCGTAGCTGCATCAAAGTACTGCTCGTATATTGAAAGTAAGGATGTTCGTTTGAAAGTACTGTTGAGTGTCTCATTGCAAAGTACTGCTCCAAGATGATTTATGGAGGCATGTAAAAGTTAAATGGTTCAATATATGTGCATGGTTTATGAGCAGTAAGGGGAAGTACATATGAGTTTGATTGGTTTTGGATTACACACACAGAAAGGTTATGAGTTTTACACACACAGGAAGAAGTTTATGTTCTTAATTATTTTAAAAGGCTCGTATTTGATTCTTATGGATTAATTGATTACGAAGAAGGTTGAATATCATTTATTTGAAGTTGTAGTTGAGTTTCACATGTTTGTGTTCTTATCATATAGCTTGATGAATCTAGCAATGTGTGATTTTTCTTATGATGCTCTATGCACACATTGGCTATCACTTAAAGGAGTTACGTTGTAGTGCTCAGTGTCTCATATTAGTTGAGGATTTTGTCAAGGGATTGCGGTCTACCTATATTTATGGCTTGGTATGAGTATGAAGTTCCGTGGTTAGTAAAAGATTTAAGACACAAGTTTGGGAAATTCTACTTCTTCATCAAATTCGTTATACTCGGTTTTCTTCACAAGTGATCATTACAAGGAGCTTACAGATTTGAAGAATCATGAAGATGGTTAGCACATTGATTTCAGGGGAAGCATATTATGATGTTTTTCAATCATTTGACATTCGTGCATCACTCAAGGGGAAGTTTTGTCTACGTTCTCTATTTGTTGATAACAAAAAGGGGAAGAAATACTAGAGTGGCATAGCATGATTTTAGAGGAAGACAAGATTGTTTCATTCATGGCGAGATTTAATTATCTCAATTTCTCTACTTCGTCTAGGGAAGTTCGTACAAGATTCGTGGTTGTTTTGTCATCATCAAATAGGGGAAGATTGTTGGGAATTATATTTATTGATTTGATGATACAAAACAAGAAGAATGAAACATGAAGGATTTAAAGTGACAAGATGGGAAACTACAAAAAGATAGAGGATTTGGAAGATTCTAGAAGAATATTTAGTTTCCTAATTGTATTATGATTCCTCTTGTAAACCCTAGATGTCTCTAGTATATAAAGAGACATAGGGTCATTAGTTTCATTGTACGTACAAGATGTAAACATCAAAGGTGTGTGTGTGTGGGAACCTAGGCGTAGGGATTTGGGAAACGCCTAGGGTTTAGTTAGAGTTAGTTGGTTAGTCAGCTTCAAGGTCGTTCTACCTTGATCAAGTAGGATTGGGGCTGTGAATTATTAAGTGTTAGAGATTATGAATGTAAAACCTTGTTCATAATAATGATTGATTCTATGTTTGAATATTCCGCCTTCATTATTATGTGTTCCTAGATATAGTTAATATTAGACCTCGTCTAAGAGTCATAAACGATCCAAGAAACTATTTTAATCACGGTTTTAGTTTCTACATGTGGTATCAGAGCTAAATAGTATGTGGTATCATCTAGTTGTTTGTGAATCTACATGTGGTATCAGTCGCCGGGGGGAAATTCTACATAAGAAGAATGATTTCTGATCCAGTGAAGTTTGCAGTGATGGCCACTTTTTACACATCATCCAGTAATCCAAACAAGAAGGTAAAATTCTGTGTTACCTGTCATGCTTCTTATCAAACCTTGCTTAAAGATCTTGAACTTGAAAAAGAGAATCATAGAACAACTAGGGCTGAGAAACTAGGATATATATTTACTCTAGAAGAAGTAGAAGCTAAAGTTCTTGTTTATAAAGAGAATGAAGAAGCTTGGACAGTTAAGTACAACCAACTAGAGTATCAATTAAAATTAAGTGATTGGAAGTTAGGTTGTAAGATATCAGAAGTTGAAAAGCTCACCAAGGAAAGGGATGATCTTTTACAAAAACTTGCTAGTTGGAATGAATCTAGTCAATCTAGTGAATCTGTGAAAATTGAAAGTTTAGGTGAGAAGAATGATACACTAGAATCACCTACACAAACTGATAAGATTGATAGGCATAAGGTCATCATTGAAGATTGGGTTGAACGTGATGATAAAGTAGTTCCTGAAGGTTTTTCAAAGGTTAAAAAGAAAAAGAGCTTGAAGTCTGTGAAGTTTGCTGAACCTTTAGAAACCAAACTTGTTAAAAGTCACAAAAAGTCTGATAAAAACCCTAGGAAAAACAACTATAGTCCTAGAGGTAATCAAAGAAACTGGAATGGTATGATAACTCAAAAACTAGGAAAGAATTTTGAGTTTCAGAATAAAGCTTGCTATGTTTGTGGAAGTTTTGATCATCTGCAGTATACATGTAAACACAAGAAACCAGTTAGTGATCAAAAGCAGGTATGGAACAACTCAAGGAGGATTAACCATAGGAATTTTTCACGAGATTCTAAATATCCTCAACAAAGAAGGTCTTTTAACCCATCAGCAGTACTTACTAAACAAGGATTAAAACAACTTGCTAAGCCTAAAGTGACAAGATCAGTACTTTCTCAAAGTACTGATAGGTTATCTCAAAGTACTGCTCGGCCAAAAGAAAGAACTACTAGGCTGAAATCCGAGGTTAATGTTATTAAGGCTTCAGCTAGATGGGTTTGGAAACCTAAACAAGAAGAATTAGATGTTTCTGAAAAGAAGAATCCATCAAAAACCTTAACACGATATGATTATGTTGATGCTTATGGAAGATTCAAGTCTATTCTGGCTTGGGACTTCAAAAGACATTAATTCTTAATGTGTTGTGTGCATAGTAATTCACAGAAAGTGGGTGATTGAGAATTGCTATGGTGTATGGTGTTCGTGAACATGAAAGTTTATGGTGTTTATTCAAAGTACTGCTTCTTGTCGAGAATATGAGATGTTGCTAGTGAAAAACACAGGTTTGTGCTTCATACGGGATTATATATGAGCATTCTTGTATAAGTACAAGTATTGGTTGCTAAATTAAGGGGAAGTGACTATGGATTGTTAAAGTACTGCTTCTTTCAAATTGATAGATTTAGTAACACTACAACAACAAAGGGAGTGTCATAAAAGGTCATGGGAGGAAGGAGAACATGGAATAGCAAAACATTTTATGACAATTTGTGATAGATTTTGTGTCACTAATTAGCGATTAGTTAGTTGGGACGTTTGTGTACGTAGTGCTCGTGTTGACCGACATGTCTTGCAGTATCGGGTAACACATGATTTGATTTCTCGGATGCTTTATGGTTATTATTTTTGAGAATTCAAGAGCAAGTTAACACAAATTTCAGGGGAAGTGTATACAAGTTGCTTATCTTCACAGATTCCCTATTCGATGATTACAAAAAGGGGAAGGAGTTAACATGAAGATTATTTGCAGCTTATTTAAGGGGAAGTTCGTACACGACTTTGTTTATTTTGTCATCATTAAAAAGACAAAAAAAATACAAGAATGAAACAATGGGATTGAAGATTATCATCATTGAAGATTGCTGAATTCATGAAAATAGTTTTGTATATATCAAATAGGGGAAGATTGTTGGGCCATATACAATTGTGTATATGTGATTTGATACAACAAAACTACATATGCTTCAATGAAGATAATTGAATGACTAAATATGGATAATGAAGATTCTACAAGCTGATGGAGTATATGCAAAATACTTATCTTTATTAAAGATATCAGAAGACCTTGCATAGAAGATTACAGAAGATATTGTTTTACTTGTAGGTTAAGTTTGTAACCCTAGCACCTCTATTATATAAAGAGATGACAGGCACGATAACAACTATACACACAAACATACACGTCCCATATATTATTTAGTTCATAGCTTCAAGGTTGTAAAACCCTATCACTATTAAGGGTGATCGTATTAATAATATTGAGGCTTAGTTTGATATTATTATTGTGTTCTGCTATTCTTATTGTTCATGTTGTTCTTAGCCTTACTGAGTAGATTCCGCATACTCATTAAAGTTACAGGTAGAATTCCACTTAGTAGTTTTGTAATTGTTCAAGATTGCTAAACCCTTTATAAGTTAAAGGTTAAAGATCCATACTACAACAACTTTCTACGAATTGGGATCTACAGTATTTGTATACTCAGTAACTTTTTCAATACCTTTTCCTTCATCAGTTCTATCCAACTATAAGTAACTCTTATTTGTTTTTTTAGCTAATTTGATAGGCTTATTAGCTTATTGGAAAATTGACAGGCTTTATAAGCTCATTTTAATGGCTTATGCAGATGACCTTATGTAATAAGATTACATAAGCTACTAAGGCCATAAGCCATTACAAATGATCTTATAAAGCTTATTAAATTTTGATGTTTATGTAAAATAGACCTTGTTGTTTCAGGGGTGTTTATATAAGCTTAGTGACTATTTAAAACCATACATAAGTTTGTATTATATAGATTTTTGAGCTTATTTATCCATAAAAATTAGCTTATGGGCTAATTAAACTTTCAATAGAAGCTTATAAGCCTGTCGTGTAAGGTGACCTAAACACCCCTTTGAAGTTTTAGCTTTCATATTGTTGATAATACTCTCATAAGACAGAGGACTGTCTGGATTTTGTTTAATGCTTAAATCTGATTTTTATCACAGGTGGTGAGCTCTCGATATCCTAAACATGAGACATATCATGGGCCTTATCATATGTTCATGTCTCTTATTCATGACATAATTGTTTGAATATATAACTTGGGTATGTCTTCATTCGGTACTTAATTCTTTTAACAACCTTATAGGATCTGAACCCAAACACGGTTCCTTAATCCTCACCTTAATGTGAGTATGTAATGACCTGTGTACATGAAGGACTCTGTTCTCTTAACTTTTTCTGTGATGCTTTGAAGGTCATTGTCCTAACGTACATCGTAAAGCCAAAGTGTCTGATAGATTAAAGTTGCAGTGAAAATGATATTGCTAGCTGTCGCATATGATATTTTAGGTGAGCTAAAGCACATAATATGAAGCTGTTCCAATATATTATAACTGTAGTGATAACGTTATTGCTTGCTATCATGTAAATTAATTGCGTGATATGGAATTATTAGATAAAATAATCAGCATATAGTGTTTGGATGTGCTTATCATATAATCGAGTAAGCGTAAAATTAATTATGTTGAAGCAAATTCTAAAAAGATGATCGGACTCCCCCTCGATGATCAATCCGTTTCACTATATGCAAATATTAAATATTGTTTATCTATGATTAAAAGGCACTATTCTAATGATCATTTACAAAACGCAGCCTCAAATGCTCAGAAGGTGTTAACTTCATCATGCATTGAACATTTTTTGTGAAATCTACCTTAATTGGATGAAAATAATGTGATTAGTAGTACTTGTGTCTAATAATAAATATAAAAATACATTTATTATTTTTCCTTAATACTCATTTGCAATGTGTGCAATCCCGAGGTCTCGTGTTCGATTCTAGACATTTACGTATTAATTCTATAACCATATTTCCAACAGTGATGACAAGCAACACAACTCAATACTCTACTCATTTTTTAAATCTTGTTTACACGCACTATTTTTATAGGTTTAATGCACATGCATGTTTCACAGCCTTATGTTCGCCCCATATGTATTACATAAAATCACACCAAAAGCAATCCTTTACCCACGTAAGCAAACATGCACGCCCCATCTCTATTATTTATGTTAAATATCCAGATTCCAGTTCAATTTTTAATGAGCGTACTATAGCTTTGAATGACCAGATTTTTAGTCGTGAAATAGAGATCACATGAGTGTTCTAATGACCAGATATAGGCGGCATGACCACTGATTCGAAAAGTAAAACAGAAACACAGATCGACATGCATAGGTTTCACAAATTCATAATTTCATGTTGCGTTTTCTTGTGGTATTCTCATTCGAATTTAACGGGACAATTAAATGTTACTTAGCATGGTTGACATGTTTTAAGGTGTCGAGTGGATTTCAAAACAGAAAAGATGAATGATACCTTCAAGGATGAATATCGAGACTAAAAGAAACCAAAAAGGAACCCCCGAATCGAAACCCTTTCGAACCAAATCACCACACATGATCGCACTAACAGCGGCACCAACAAATACCCACACTCTTGTGGGCCACGAACTGATCACCACCTTAGCCAAACACCCACGTACTTACTTGATTTCTTGGAGAGGAAAATATGGCTACCGTCACTTTTATTTTTAGGGTTTAGTGTTTGAAAGTTATGTGTGAGGTTGTGGTATACGGTTATAATTGAGAAGAGAAGGGAGATAAGGGGAAGGGTTGGCCGAGTAAAAGGGGATGACCAAATGACCAGGTAATTCTCAAATTCAAAAGTATTTAGACTTATATCTTAGATTATATATTGTGTACAAGTTCTGATATTATTTGTTCTCTAGAGGACCTTTAACGTGTGATATACACTTAGTTTGGAAAAGTGGTATACATTTGATCATATGATTCGGCCCATGGTACTTGTAGACGTGTGATGTTTAGTTTAGGGTGAAGTTGTGTCGACTTTTATTTCTTCATAACTTACAAGTTCTAGTATAATGTAGTGTCCGAATTCACGAGTTCATATATTTAGGTTAAGTTCCCGAAGCTTATGAAAATTTCAAATTATATGTGAAATTCGGAAGAAACGGATTTTCGGGTTTTACACTAATATTTTCAAGGATAGTCATGTGCGTTTCCTTGGTTGATTGAGTAACTCTATATCTACTAGTTATGCTAATGACACAAATCATATTGTTCATATTAACAAACGCATGCGTGTTGTACATGGTGTTGTTTCATGTACAAGTGGGAGAAATCTTTATTATGTGCGAGGAACAACACATAAGAATATGATTTAAATGATTTTCTTAACTGCAAAGTAAGAGACTCACTTTCTAATACACATCTAATCTAAGAAACACTTGTTGTTGAAATTTAGTAAATGTGAGACGCAGACTAAATTCCAACAAGAAGGTGAATTTCCATGTATGCGTGAGACCTACATGGATAATTTACTGTTTCTAAATTAGACACCTATTAGAACATGTGTCAATATGGTAACAAGACAACTTCAATATTTATGGATCATTGAAATGACATAAATACATGAAGGGATATAATACTACTTCAATAATTATGTATTCTTAGAATGACATAAATAAATGAGAGTAGTGAGTTAACTTGAAAATATGATTGAAACAAATGATGGTGTTCATGATTACTTTAGTTATACATGTTTATACTTTATTGTATAGTTATAAACATGAAGTCTTTTAAGTATTACAAGACTTATAATAAAGTAAGATGTTAGCTTGTTATGTTTTTTAATTAAGACATATACAAGAAGTTATTGAATTGATCAATGATTAATAACGTGTAATGGGATTATAACGGTTTATGTCTTCTTCTTGAGACATGAACATGAAGTAACTTGATTAATAAGTACTTGGGTTATAAAGCATCCAAAGAGGCTTGGAAATTCTATTTCATCATTAAGTTGATTTAGTTGGTAAATAGACAAGCTAAAAGATATAACTTTATCTTTCATATTGATAGATTGTATGACAATATGAGTCCTAATGAAATACCACAAGTTTATGGTGTGTTCAGTTAGGAGAATCAAACACTATTGGTATTGTTTGATTAAAGATAACTATAACTTCTTTTCTTCCAAAAGTTATCAAGGTTAGAAATTGAGTACGGATTGAATATACTCAATTAGACTCCTAGAAGATTAATAAGACGTTGTTGAATTATGTAATGTGATGAATCATATTAAGTCTTAAAATTGAAGTTCAGAATTTGTTAAGATACTTATGGGAAAGTTATTAAAAAGCATGTCAGAAACTGTCAATGTGTATTTGTAATATCCTAAAAGAGAAAAATTGGATTGTTACTCTAATTGCTAAGTATTTATAGATGGTCTATATATTACTAAAGGCAAGTGGGAGTTTATTAAAAGATACATAATCTTCTAATAACACACTAGTAAATATCATGATGAGGCTTAACATGTAAATGATAAACCTCAAGATGATGGAATTATCATTCATAGATCCACTTGGATATCTTAGATATTTGATTAATATGCTAAGGTTTATATGATGTAGTATTACCAAATAATGAATTGGGTAAATTACTCATACTATGAATGTTATAGATGTTGTTCATGAAGATAATCAAATTTTGAAAATTTGGGATATCTTAATTCTTAATAGTTAGAGAATGATGATGAGTTTATTCAAAGATAATGTAACCCTAGTGGTTTAAATCTTTGTTTAAAATCATATAGACAAAGTTGTATACATATGTTAATGTATGTCTTATGACAGGATTATTAATCATACTTAAACAATTAACTATGATTAAAAACTTTTTCCTAAGAACATTAAAAGGTTCAAAGATGGCAATTATCATATTTATATGAATATGAAATTTGACAATGAATATTAAAAAGTCTTTCTTGAATAATTACTTAAGCGAGGACGATAAGTAATCAAAAGGGGTTTATGAATTCAAATAAATCTTTGAAGTATACAAAGTGCAATAATCCATGAATGGATAAATGCATGCATCTAAGAGCTTACTCTTATGTTTAATTATTAAATCAATATTTTGATTTATAATTGAAATAAGATAATTTCTAAGTATTCCTGAAAGCTAGTAGGAGTATTATGTTTGATTTACTAAATCATATATGTTGTAGAATATATAAGAAGTAACATTCCATATAAGTAAAAATGTTAAGTCTTACTTTGGAATGAAAATTTACTAAGAAGATTTAGAAAATAAATTATATAACCTTGGAAGAAAAGTTTATTATTTAATAAACATGTGCGGTAAATAAATCTAATAGAATATGATATATCATTTTGAAAGACTAAACTGATATATATATATTTGTAAAGATAGAACATGAATGAAATCTAAGTTTGACTGAAGGATTTTTCATGTGTATCATATTATTGTTGTATCATGCTTAAATGATTTGACAATATTTGATATCCAATTAANTTTTGATTTATAATTGAAATAAGATAATTTCTAAGTATTCCTGAAAGCTAGTAGGAGTATTATGTTTGATTTACTAAATCATATATGTTGTAGAATATATAAGAAGTAACATTCCATATAAGTAAAAATGTTAAGTCTTACTTTGGAATGAAAATTTACTAAGAAGATTTAGAAAATAAATTATATAACCTTGGAAGAAAAGTTTATTATTTAATAAACATGTGCGGTAAATAAATCTAATAGAATATGATATATCATTTTGAAAGACTAAACTGATATATATATATTTGTAAAGATAGAACATGAATGAAATCTAAGTTTGACTGAAGGATTTTTCATGTGTATCATATTATTGTTGTATCATGCTTAAATGATTTGACAATATTTGATATCCAATTAAAAGTTATTATATAACTTGTGTAATGAATATTCTAATGGAATATGTTTGGTCTTAGAATAACGATCCTCAACCTGGAATTGCTCCTAAGATTCTAAGTATAAACAATATGGCAAATTGTTGCGTAATTGTTATAGCCGACAATAAATCTTGAAAGATTGGAAGGCATCAAGCATTACACAATGGATATTAAGTTTACGGGATTTTAAATAGCATATTGTGGTTTGTAAACAATGATGCTGGTTTAATTGAGATGACACCCAATACTGGTCATGGAAGGATTTTATCCTTATAGCCATATGAACTAGTTGTGCTCAACTAAGAGCATAGTTGCATTATACATTAAAGAATTAGAATGCTATAAACTTTGAAATGTTTGAAAGTTTGATTGTCATAAATTGGTGGTTGATGATATCACACCATTTATGAAATATTATGTGACTATATCAAAATAGTTGGATGCTCACATACAAGAACTTCAATAATAGAATTCTTGAAATTAGTATTCTCAAAATTATAATAGATCAAAGTTAGTTAAATAATGCCTTGTCAACAAGTATGATTGTCAGTACTTGAGGCATAATTGTTAACAAATTATTACTTGAGACAAAATTCATTAACTAGAATTATCATGCATTGATCTATTTAGTATTTGGATAAAGGATATTAAGCAATTTATTAATTATAATAAATCAAAGTACTTAGTACGTTTGTTTTCATTAATAATAAATTGTATCCTATATTTGCAAGTTTAAATCCATGAATAACTTATGTTATTCTAAATTGTCCGTTGTCAATTAATGATATGGGAATATCATTAAACTAAGACAAATCTGAGTATTGTTTAGCATATACTCGAAAGTATATTGATGCGTTGATATACCAATTTCACATGATATTCAATGAATTGAATATAGGACTTATCCCAATTACATGATTTTACTTTATGGATCTTGTCAGTAAGTAAATCATGAATTTAGTTATCCTCAGACTTGAGATACCAGATAAGTGTCATGGAAGTAGTGCATTTCTGTGAAGCAATCTACCGCTATCCATAACTGGTAGTTATAAGGGTTATTTTCAGAAGTGTTGCAAAGTCCATGGGTTAGTCTTGTAGTCAAGAAAGAATTTGTTCCTTCAAATTCATTTTGAAGTTTAATACTGCTAGGCCCCTCGTAGGGTTGACAAGATGTTTGCGTGCGCACGCCCAAAGTCTATCTGGAATACGTTTAGATGTTTGGTAATCTTGCTCAATCATAAACAACGAGAAACAGAATTGTTAATTAAAGAATAACTTGGATCCATATCTTTATTAACGTGGTATTAGTAACAAAAGGATAATAATAATGATGAATCATTAAAGGTTTTTTCCAGGAAACCTAGCTCGAGTTGGTCTAGGGGCATTGGCGTGTTGCTAGACGCTAACCAATGTCATTACACTATTAATAGATATCCAAGTGGGAGCTGTTGGAGTTTTGGATAAATATTAATACTTGTATGACTAGAATTAAACTCGAGACCTCGGGATTGCACACGTTACGAATGAGTATCAAGGAATAAATAATTAATATGTATTAAATGTTATGTATATATATTTATTATTTGAACACAAGAGAAGGACTAATGGTCGTTAGTTGTTAACGGTATGGACTAACTATCATTAAACGTAAAGGGAAAGGACTAGATTGTAATTAAGATGACGAGAAGATTCCGGAACACCTCCTGGAGGTGTATGGCCGGCCAAACCCAACCTAAGGGCATCCCTTGCCCTAGCTTGTCCTCCAAGATTACTTCTAGTATAAATATAAACACAAAGGGTCATTGTTTGGACTAGCTTTTGTACACACATTATCCCTAAGTGTTTTCTTTCTCTTCTCTTGTCCACAAAACGATCGACCCATATCCCTAGGGATCTTGGATCAAATTTTTGAGTATCAAAAATCCTTATTGTGTTTTTACTAGCATAAACTTGATATGGTTTAATTCGTGTGTACAAGAACGAGGTAATTACTCACTATAGTAATTATCAAGGGATCGAATCACAAAACGGTAAGGGGTTATTCATTGATCTAATATAAACCCTAATTAGGGTTCTTCAATTGTTCAAGGATCAAGAATTGCATATGGTATATTTTCTTTATGTTTTAGTTAACCTTTATATGTTATACTTGATCCTACGCTTCCGCATATGTGACTACTTGATATTAGAATACATATATGATTGTCATGGTATTTAAATTCTAACAGTTATGTCCTAATTGTGAATGTGATTTCTTAAAAAGGTTTTCTAAGGGATGTTTGGCTAATTATGATGTTGTTTAAAAGATGCAAGAACATAATCAAGGGAAAGCATGATTAGTTTTGTTTCTAACTAGGGTTCTTCAAATTTTCACAAATAATTGCATAAACCCTAAGATTTTAGATATTGTGTGTAAATGAAAATGTTATACTAAGATCAAGAATGCAATTAAGTTAATAATACTTAGAATGTTGCTTGGAATGAAGAATGATTGAAGAGGAGCCCTAATTTTCGTGTGTGGTTATGTTTTGGTCGTGAATAGTGGCTGTGAATAAGTGATAGTTGTGGGTTAGGAAGTCTTTGGTTTAAATTGAAATAACTTGATCTGCAGAGTTGGCGGACCCGGCGGAACCAAAAAGGTGGTTCCACTCGTTAAGTCGAAGGGTTCTGCCATATCAGCAGAGATGAAAAATGTTTTGATTTTTTTTTTATTTTTGTGATTTTATTCTAATGTTCGACACTATAGTATAGGTTCCATGAATCCTAAACTAAGTCTAAGAAGGATAAAATGATTCTTATTTAAGAGGTTTCATGAAAGCATTGACAATGTGGTTTTCATATGAAACTTTCTTGGTTGAGATGTCCCTCAATGAACATTTTTACCAAGGCGATCATCATGGACTATAATATGTTCAGCAAGAGCACATTGGATTGGATTATCACTGAGGTCGATGCTTCCTTTGTTGTTGCTTAAATGACGAAGATGACATCAAGGGAGAATATGAGGTTGACGGGATCCTTCTTGATCTTAAGGAACTTGTTGACATGCTTTTTAGCCCGACTTGGCTTTAGTATGTGGAAGTTGCATGAGACGTTTGTTTCTTAGAGAACCATGAAGTGAGACAATGTCCAAATAAAAGTACAAATACTATTCGTGTCTTTTCTATCAACATAGTTACCGGATGGTCCAAGTTGGCATACACTATGGTGTCTACTCCCGTTCCTTTGGGATACCATAATTCTAAGTGTGCAGTAATCTAAAACTTCGTTTAACGGCTTTAAGGTGGATTAGGATCTTCTTGAAAAACAAGCACATAAACAAACACTAAACATAACGTCGGGTCTATTAGCCGTGAGGTAAACTAGACTTTCAATCATACCTCTTTATTTAGTGTTATCTACGGATTTACTTTTCTCATCCTTGTTAAGACATAGAACACGTAATTCATTGTGTACTTGTGAGGAACTAGGAATGATTTCTAAGTGATTATTCCTTGCTTTTTTGAGCTTGCGAAAAGTCTTTCATAGTATTTTTATCTTGACTTTATTTATTTCCTTTCCAACATCTTTGTTTATTTTGTAAGATCCAATTATGATTTTATTCTTCGATTGAGATGGTAATGTCAAAACTTTATTTCTATCAGATTTGTTTATTTATACCCAAGATACTTGTTTTAAACCAATGTTTTGACACGAGACAACATATGTTAATTCCAGTTTCAGTTTGTGTCTTTATGGTTTATTTTATTAAAGTTCCTAATGACACTAATCTAATGAATGACTTTTAAATCCTTTAGCAAATTCTCTATTTAATAGTCCATCTTTCTTGTCATTTCCAAAGCTCTCTTATCTTACCATTATTCGATTTTTCACTAAGTCATCATCTACCGAAGGTGATGTCTTTAAAGGAAGATGGTCATTAGTTTAATGTTAAGTTTAACGATTTCTCGATTCATTAGGTTTCCTTGTTTAAAATAGTATAACCTTTGTTATTATGACCCCATCCAAGAAGTATGTCTTCATAAAACTTAGAGTCGAATTTTAATGTGCAAAACCTTGGTGTTTTAGAATACAATGTTTTCTTCAAAGAGGTTTTGATGTACTCTATTACATTTTGTATGCTTCATGTGAATATTTACTAAACCATAGTTTTTAAGATATGATTGAAAATTCAAATCTTTGTGTTTAGATGATATTATCTCATAAACTATTATGGAGTATTTTATTTATTGAATTTGCAAGCATCATAAAAGTGTTGGTCATCTTATCACTTATGAGATTCTTAGTTACCTCACTTGTAGACAAGTATTAATCGAGACTCACTCGAGAGTTCCAATTTTCTATGTCCGAGGGCTAAATAAGACGAAGCACCTTATGTCTCCCATTCATTGTTATGTGGAAATCCTTTGACCACAGAGGATCCAATCCTCGTTATAACTTACTAAAGAAAGAACAACTAAGGATATGAATTACTAGTTCTATACACGATGAATCTTAAGCTAAAAGCATGAGACAACAATAGATAAGTTGAAATAACGCGTACCTTTTAAGTTCCATAGAGAAGCTATCAAGAAGATAATCATTAAGCGTTTTATCTTGACTTGTAGGAATGCTTGGAAACTAAAATATTCGTGATCCAAGGAGGTTAGACAAACATATAAAAGCACAGAACATGATATCCTTAATCCTTTTATCGTAAGTTTCTATTAGAGATAGAGTTACTTCTAAATCTCTCGCCTAGGATTAACAAACTTTACTTGCTTTGTTTTACTTGTTGAAGGTTCATTCGAGTTAAATCCTAATCCGGTTTTATCTCTAAATGCCTTTTGACTTTTCAATAATCTTTCAAGAGATTTTGAACTTTCTTCAAATTTAACCAACATTTTTCCTTTTTCATTTTGTCTTTTAATTTCATGTTTGTAGTCTTGACATATTTTGCATTATAGATCAATTTCAACATTACTCTCAAGTCTAGACATTTTATCTTCCAATATGATTTCCTTTTCAAAATTGTTCTCGACCGATTTTGATGGTTCATTGTTAAAGATTGCTTTTAGGTTCATGTTACTTACATGTTTAGATTCATTTTCAAGTTTAGAGAATTCTAAGATGAAAGTGTCAAAACAAAAGTGTTCGGTTTCAAGTTGTACCTTGTTTTTGGTTTTATCAACTTCATGACTACAAACCGGATAGTTGTCGTCATCTTCATCCGTGTCACTCCATGATTCGTAAACAAGTCCTCTTTGAGCTAGACACAAGTTTTCATCTTCACTTATACCTTCATTAAAAACATTTAAACTCGTAGCACATGTATTTACTTCAACTAAATGTCTATCTATTAGTTTTTCTAAGACTAACAACTCATACATAAGATCAAATTGATCCTCTTTGACTTGACATATTTCTTGAATAACGTTTAATATATTTTTCCAAATATCATTAGCCGTTTGGCAAAAATACACTCTTTCATATTCAATCATAGGTAAAGCTTTATAAATCATTATCTTAGCTTTAGTTTTCTTAAAATAATCATCTTGATTTTCGAAACTTGTTTTTGTTAGTTTAAAATCACCAATGGAAATAATATGCCAAAGATCTTGATCAATTGATCTTACATAGTTTTCAAATTTACTTTTCCATTCAAGGAAGTTTTCTTTTTTAAATAGTGGTGGCCTTTGAATATATTGCCCTTCTTTGAGATTTTCAAAATCCATGCATTGATCCAAGTTTCAAAATTCAATATATTTTAAAGATCTTGAGTAACATAGCTCCTCATGCCAATTGTGGAAAACGAGAAGGGGGGTTGAATAGTTTACCGCTTTTTAACTTGTTAATCTTTGAAAAGCTTTAAGTGTAACCAACAATTCTAACTAATTAACACTAATAAATATGCAAGTATAAAGAGAGAAATGATCAAACCACAACACGATTGTTTATCGTGGTTCGGCTACAAGGACTCTTTTTCCTTGCCCTACTCCATGCCCCGAGTTTCCAACTCGAGAGTTTCATGCACTAGTCAACAAGCTCCTTTCACCGGTGGAGAAACCCTTACAATCGTCGCTTACACTTTATCCGGTACAAAGCTAAATACCGGGTCCTAGTTCAAGGTAGAACCATCCTAACGTCATCTATTCACTATTTCTGACACTAAGCTAGATGTCGAGTTCTCTTACAAATGTACAACCACTCCTATCACTCAATGTATTTTGAGGACTAAAATACTAACCGATCACTTCTTAACACAATACAAATGAAGTATAAACTATATGAGTTTACACAATAGAAGTCTAACAAGTCTTGTAACGTTGAGTTGAAACTTGTAACTTCTCGGATGAACTTGTGAACTTCCTTTCTACATAAGATAATCACACAAGTGAATTGCTTCTAAGTTAGATGAGATAAATGAAAGTTTATATGCAAAGTATAACTAAAAGTGATGGGTGATTTCTTGCAAGTGGCTTGGTATTTATAGCCAACCAAACCAGGAGACTGGCGGATCCGGGGGAACCAAAACAAGGGTTCCGCCCTTGTAACCTAAAGGTTCCGCCAGGTCTGCCAGTCAAAGACTACAAGAAATCTTTCCATATCTAGCAAAGTCAAATCAAGATTCTTTAGGTCAACACACAATGGATTGAGTGAGAATCCTTCCAAGATGTGTAAGAGATCTTATGTAGAGTCAACTTCTAGATTTAGAAGTCTTTCCATAAATGCTCATGATGCATGCCATGATGTCATGTTATATATTCTATATTTAGAAATACAACATTGTTATGTTTAATATGTAAGTGTAGCAAATGAGATAAAGTCTAATTTAAACAAGACTTAAACTATAATCATATTTTACTAAAAACTAAAGTTTACACTTTGTCGTTAACAAAACTTAGCAAAGATCATAAAATATAAATAACGTTTTTAGGCGATATTTGTATTAACAAAGTCGTTAGACGTTATATTAGTCATTAAACATATCACAATTTTTGTTATCAAGTATTTTACTATCCAATTCTCACAAGCATTGTAATGAATTGTTATAGACAGACGATTCATAATTAACCAATACAATTGTATCTTTCGACCTATGACAATTGCAATGATTAATCAAATAATAGATAGTTAACCAAATCATAATATATCAAATACACAAATTATATACTCATAAGCATTTATCCATATCACAGGTTCATATCACATGGCTAAAATGCCCAACCAAACATAAATGGAATACTCCATATTCAAACTAAAATAGTATCAAACAAGTAAACTATTATCATATTCATATCAAGAATAAGAGTATACCAAAGTTACAAATATTTAACCAATTTCTCACGAATTATAACTCCAAAAATAATGCTACTTCAGACTCTTAACAAGTGGTTATGATGTTTAACCACTCCTAACTCCTTACGACTTCGTGGAACCTTTGTGGTGATTGATATTGATTGAGATCTATTTCTCTCCGTTCTTAGCCTCTATTTATAGGTCTAGAAGTGCCCCTAGAACGTGTGTGGTGAGTTATGGTGGGCAAGTGATCGGCCTCATCTTTGAAGTCGCTTATTAATAAAGAAGTATAACTGACAGGGGAAGTACTGCGCATATTGTCATATAACCGACAGGCTTCTACTCACGTAATCGGCGTGCTTTTAGTACTAAATAGGCATACTTCAGTATTGACTCGTAGGTACATAGTTGACCATTGGCGCCCGTAAACGGCGCTGTTCTTCCATAAGTCCGGCGTACTTTTGCCAAACTATGTGTTATTTCTTCGAAGTCTGCAAGTCGTTTGTTCCGTTTTTTTACGCGTCTTTCCATGGATCATTAGTCATGTATGATTATTCATCTATTAAGTATCAAAAGTCCTATATATAAGTGTAAATAAATATATTATTTACATAATATCGGGGGTATAAAGATGTGTAATACGAGACTCATCACGTTTATATAATTAATTTTTATAAATAAATATTGATACTTGATAAACAAGTATAGTGATTGAAAAAAATGTATATAAATATCCTTTATATGATACAAATATCAATGCTTCATAAAATGAGTGAGAATGATTAAAAGGCAAATCAAGTGTGTATATAAATATCCTTTATATAAATAGCATATTAATGCTTTAAAATAAACATAAGTGCTCGGAAAGTGTAGGGCACGGAGAGTGTAAGACGATAAAGAGTGAAATGTTTTAATGTAAAAGCGGTTATAGTCTAGGTATAAAATACAGCCTAGTTCTTTATAACCATGGCTCTGGTACCAATTTGTAACACCCCCAATTTTGATATAGCAACAGAATTCATACTGGGTGTTACTTCATAACTTAACAATTATAAATTATAGAAAACAACTCTAAATGAGACGTTTTAAAAAGGTTTGTCATTCGATTAAAATAAAACATCAAAGTCTAAAGAGGTCCCTAACATTATATAATACATAATAAATACATCACAAAGTTTTTAAAACATTTCAACGAATGATAACAAAATGTGGCCTTCAAAATATCCATGCTACTCCGTGCCGGCCAAGTACCTTAAGGACCTGAGATAAAACATGCTAAAAAGTCAATACAAAGGTTGAGTGAAATTCATAGGTTTAATTAAATAGTGGAACATAAGATTACAAAGTTGTAGTGATAGTTTGCAACGAATACAAATATCAGTCAAAACAGTATTTAGTGCACTAAGCTAATGACACTCAAAGCATTAATAGGAAATATCAAAACAATGACAATAATAGTGTCCTTAGTAGGTAATTTTCCGTATACCTAGAGATCTCAAATATAGTGTGTTTTTTTTGCCTAACCGATTAACAAAAACGAGATTTGTCAATCACAATACGCCTATTCACAATATTCGCGCTTACACACAAGTGATTAATGCCTCATGATTTGAGACTTAAGTTTGGCAATAGTGGTACTTAGTGTCAATAAAACATTCAGATAAGCATACAATTTATAAAGTACTTGTGTTTATGTAAAAGTAGCATGTTTCTCCCCCAAGGATTTATAAACAATTTATAGAGTTTAAAATGGGGCTATGGACTCACTATTAAGCAAAGTGGCAAACAAAGTGATAGTCGGTGATGAATAAACCACAAATGTCCTACGAGCAACCTAAACATAAACGTGTGTCTTGGTTATTATTTTAATTATGCCTTGGTACATAATATTTGTAAACTCAAATAAGTGTTTAAGTTTAGTTTTGACACTTAAAAATAGTTACGAGCTCTATTTTTATAAGTCGTTTGGTTTTTACGTTTTATGTCATTTTTATTAGTCATAAGTCCAAAATAGTCATTTTCAGTTTCATTAGTCTATTGAAGGGTATATGGGTATCTTTCCAATAGTGGGTCCTACCACGTCGGTAGTGATCAAGTGATGTTAATTGTCAAGTTTATAAGAGTTCAAGGGTTAATTTTGACAAGTTATTAACTTTTACAAGCCCAAAGTCTAATGCTGTTTTAATTTTTATAAAATGTCCATCTTTAAAAGTTCCTTACTTACAAACCGTAAAAAGGTAAATTTTGGTTTTAATATCTAAGGAAAGGTATTTGAGTGTACTAAACAGATTTGTGGGTGCCACTCTATCAAAAGTTATATAACCTAAGTAAAATGACCAATTTACCCTTATGTATACAAACTGAGTTTTGGACAACAACAAATAGTCCTGCAAATATGTTGATATCTAGAGTTCTACAAGTCTGATTTAATCCATTCTTGAGGCTACGTTTAAGTTAATGTCTTATCTACATTTTATAAAACTTGGCAAGGTCTTGAAAATGAATAGGTCAATGAGCATTTAGTCAAATATATTTTAGTGTGTGTTTTTTGACAACTTTTACATTTATTTTCTAATTTAATCATCGGGTGTCGTCACGATATCCGCCACCCAGAAAAATGACCACAAGACATAGATCTTTAACCTCCACATTTTTTATTTTAGTTCAAAAGTTCACTGATTTTTTCTAAATAATTCCGTAAATGCCCCTGGTCAAAATCTGATTTTGCAAGTCAAGTCCCTTTTTTCTGGTGATTTAGTCCATGTACCAAGTATGATTAAGCATATTAAGCATATATGTGAAAAACTAGAAGGGGGGTTGAATAGTTTACCGGTTTTTAACTTGATTATCTTTGAAAACTTTATGTGTAATCAACAATTGAAACTAATGAATGATAAATAATATGCAAGAGTAAAGTAAGAAACCATCAAACCACAACACGGATGTTATAGTGGTTCGGCTACAATGACTTTTTTTCCTTGCCCTACTCCACTCCCCAAGTATCCAACTCGAGAGTTTCTTTCACTAGTCAACAAGCTCCTTTCACCGGCGGAGAAAACCTTACACATCGCTTACACAAGATTACCGACACAAAGCTAGATGTCGAGTTATTTTACAAAGGTACAACCACTCCCGTCACACTATGAATTTGAGGACTAAAATACTAACCGATCACTACTGAAAATGTACAATCAAATGAAGTATAAACCACACGAGTTTACACAATGCTAAGCTTACAAGTCTTGCAACGTTGTGTTGAAACTTGTAACTTTCGTATGAACTTGTGAACTTCTTTGCTAGAAAATAATCTCACATAAATGATATGTTACTGAGTTAGATGAATGAAATGAGAGAGTATATGTAAGTTATGATTGTAAGTGATAAAGAATTTCTTGAGTGTGGCTTGCTATTTATAGCCAAAACAAGACAGCCACCTGGCGGAACCAAAACAATGGTTCCGCACTTGTACCCAAAGGGTTCCGCCAGGTCTGACAGTCAAGTCTTCAAGAAATATTTCCGTATCTATGCGAAGTCTAATCGAGATCCTTCAAGGTCAACCATTAGATATGTTGAGTTGGAATCTTTCAAAAAATTGCATGAGATATTTTAGAAAGTCAACTTAGAGATTTTGAAAATCTTTCTAAGATTACACATGATGCATGCCATGATGTCATACAACATATTCTATTTTTAGAAATATGAAAATGTTATGTTTTATGTGAAATGTAAATGAAGCAAATATGATGTTTAGTTGAAATAAACTCTAATTATGAAAGACTTAAGTTATATTCATGTTTTGCTAAAAATCAAAGTTTACACTTTGTCGTTAACAAAATTTAGCAAAGATCGTAAAATATAAATAACGTTTTTAGGCGATATTTGTGTTAATAATCTCCCTCTTTTTGTTGAGGACAAAACATAAACTTTATTTTCAAGCAAATCACTAATTATTGTGCTAAGTCTTTAAAAATCTATATTTAAATTTGTTTTATTAGAATGATGAAAAATAGTTTAAATTTAAATATATTTTCTCCCCCTTTTTGTCGAAACAAAAAGAAGAGTTGCGTAGCGGAATGGTGCGAGCCAAATGCTCCCCCTTGGACAATACTCCCCCTAGTTGGGGTGCCAAGTAAGGAAACATGGATTTTGAACCTACAAAAGAAGAGTTAGTTGTCGAAAACGACAAGTAAAAATAAGGCAACCGCAACAAGTTATAACAAGATAAACAACCATATCACAATCACAACAACTAAATGGTCAACCAACAATGCACAAATATAGTAGAACCGATTTCATTTCTAGTAGAATTTTGACTTTGATAAAAGTCAAAGACAAGAAATGGAAAAGTCAGCGTCCTACTTCTATAAAAAATGCAAAAAGGAAAAAATAAAAGAAAATAAAATCCTACATCTATAAAAGCAAACCACCCAACATAGTCCTAAATGGGGGATAGGCTCCGAATGCACGCTCTAAGATTGTTCGGGTGAGAAAGAGCGTCTAGACCTCAAGAATGTGTTGGAGAGCAAAGCGGGTTTCATCTTGGACTTGGTGAAGCATGACTTTTATGCTTTCACTTATTTTTGTCGCTCGCTCACATTGTGAACACCCATGGTGAGGATTGGGTATGATGGGGTCATCGGATGATGGTTGTGGTGGTGGAACATTTGCGGTTTGTTGAGTTGAGGTTGGGTTGGCAATGGAAGAGAGCAAGATGGTTTGAAACTCCATTGCTTGATGGAAATGGGTGTCAACCATGCTCTTAAAAGTGTATTGGTTGTCAAGGTGATCATTGACCTCCTCATGGGTGTTAGGAGGCTTGTTCCACAACGAAGCTTCTATTTCCTCATATGAGGGAAAGAAAGACTCAAAGTGTTGGGATTGGGATTGTGGTTGAGATGCTTGAGATGGTGGTGGATCAGGGTGTTGAAAGTTGGATTCTCCATAGAGAGGGTCATGGATGTCCTTAAAGATTGGGTGAAAAAATAATGGTTTTGGTTGAGATGGATCTTGTTGTGGTGGTGGTTCTTGTTCAAACGGTTCATTGGGCTCAAAGAATACGCTTGGTGTATGGTTTGCCATTCGCTCAATGGAGCCAAACGAAGGCAATGCTGGTGGGTTTGTTGATCTAGGTGGAAGATCATCTAAGTCTTGCAAGAAAGGATGTGGTGATGTTGGTGGAGTGCCAAAAAGTTCCATTGGTTCAAGCTTTGGTGATTTGGGTGGTGATGGAGATTTGGATGGTTGAGTTGTTGCTGGTGGTGGACCTGGATCAATGGGTGTTTTTGTTGGTGGTGGAGCGGTGTTCACATTTTGGAGCTTTGGTGTTGGTGTAGGAGTGGCAAGGTTGAGAAAGTTTTCATCCTTGATAGGTGAAGAGATTATGAGTGGTGATTCATCCAAAGATGAGGAGCTTAAGTTGATAGTGGTATTGAAACAACATGGTTTGACACTAATGCGGGCGGTTCTCCTAATGGGTCTTGATGGTGGAGAGGAGTTTGTTGACTTTGTCATGGTCAAAATGGTGTTATAGAAGCTATAGATCAGAGATTGTGATGGTGATGGTGTGATCAGGAAGTATTCTAAGATGGTCAAATTTATAGAGTTGAAGAAATTTTGAAAGGAGTGTTTGGATTTGATGTTCTTCTATACAAATTTTGAGGTTTCTATTGATTTGGATGGTTTATGAAGGTTGTCAAATCATTGGAAGTCAATCCAATGGAAAATGGTGGAGTAAGAAGACCAAGATATGCACTAAATGCTATGTGGTCATGTCAAATGATTTGGATCAGATGTTCCACGGATTCCAAGGAACCTTTTGGAGGGTTCCTTGCTTTATGTAGAAGGGTTCATTGAGTTAGTTATGGTTAAATTTGATTTTTGGCGGGAAGTGGTTTCCTATTGGTTCTAGTGACTAAAAATGGTACTAATGCACTTAACAAATAATAATAAATGTGTTTCTAACTAAAAAGGATGGTTTGGTGTTGTGGAGAAGTCGAAATTTTGAAAAATTAAAAAAATTTCTTCAGGTGCTGGCGAAACCAAACGCATACACTGGCGAAACCCCTGAATTTGGTTCCGCCAGGCCTGAAAAATTAACAGAACAATAATACGAGTGACGAGACGATTTCCAAATTTTCCAAAATTTCCTAAAACATAAACTTAGTACTATATTTGATTAGGAAATGACAAAAATGAATATAGAAACACTCTTACCGATAGATTTTGACCGGGGGCTAGCGAATTTCATTATACTTAGTGAAACTTTTCAAATACTTGAAAATTTGACAACATCCTGAATGTTGTCTACCTGCATATCCATTAGTTCATACAAGTTATAACTTATAAACATAACCATATATCCCTACAAATATATAAATCATAAAACAAAGTGTTAAACAACCAAATTGTACAAATGACACCTAGTGTCAAACACTCCCTAAACCCGCTCTCATTGGCTACCCATTTTCTTGTTGAGCTTGCCAAGGAACCTCCCAAAGCACTTAAACATCCCCTTTGTTTGCTTGAGCTCTTCGGACTCATTTGGAATATTTGGAAGTTGTGAAAGGTATTCAAGAGGTGGGAGCCTAGATTTGGGTAACCCGTCATCTTCACTCATTGATGATGATGATGATGATGATGAGGAAGTAGGAGGATGAAGGCGTTTCCCTTGGGCTTGGAGACTCTCTTATCACTAAGTGGGACAAATGTGTGTAGGATGAGAGAGTAGTCTAGGCGAAGACCTCTTGGGGTCGGAGGAATGGGAGCAAAATATCTAAAGAGACGAGTTAGGAGCATTCCATATGGCATAGCGGTGGTGCCTTGCACAGGAATGTCGGCCATCCTTTTGGACATGTAGTAAGCCAAATTGAAGGGTAGCGGAGTGGACAAAGAGTAGAGCATATAGCAAAGGCAAACATTGATATGATCCCGGTTTCCTATGGTGCTAATGACATTAGCTCTAAGGAGTTCTTCCCATTTCTTGAATTGAGGCTTGAGTTCATTGAGTTCCATACTATAAGGGTCCTTGTTTACCTCATTTCCGGAATGAGTTCTCCTAGTGTCGGAGGTCCTAACAAAGAGGTGATCACTGTAACACCCCGAAAATTATGGAATACAGCGGAAGTCTTATTCGGGGTAATTACGTAATTGATCACAGTCAAACTTATAGAAAAATAGTTCAAAAGATAGATTTTATACCATTCAATGAAAAATCAATATTTAGAGTTACAAAACATTTTTCATGAAGTAAAATGCTTCAAAAGGGGTGAAGAGTTTGAAAAAATGATATGATTATTTAAAAGATAAAGGGAGGTCCTGTGTACCCTTTTTGCCAGCTTCGTGCCATCATGCCGCTAATTTCCTGAGATAAACATGCTAAAAAGTCAACACAAAGGTTGAGTGAATCCATAGTAATTCAAATTTGTAATAGTTTGAACACAAGTCAAATATTTTTAAAAACAATCGAGATAGTCTCGTCTCGATTCAAATCGGGTGCCATATATGTATAAAATACATATATAAATATTGCTCCTAAGGTTCACGAAGTTCAAGCCTTAACATCGAGTAGAAATATCATAAAAGATAAAATCACCTACACCACAGGGGATGTAGATGAAAGAGGGGCCCTCGGTGAAGGAAGATGCTAGCTGCCCTGTAATTCGAATATAGCACACCTCCTGCCAACTGATCTAGCTGACAGAGGTGGGTTGCCGGTCCCACTAAATTTATCAACTATATTCGCGCTCACTCACAAGTGATTAAGGTTCGTGAGGTGAGGGACTTTTTAGCAGTGGGTCAACTTAGGCAATATCAGGAAAATAATCGCATACTAAAAATACTTGTGTTCGGTTTATCGCATGTATCTCCCCACGGGGTTTTAAAAACAATTTAAAAGGTGGGACTATGAAGTCACCTTAGTAGTGTAGATTTCGATTAGTGCTCTAAATAAAGAATTGCTTCGAATAGCAATGAATAGCTTCCGACTTGCGACTTACATTAATGTGATATATTTAGTTTATTATCGACTTTTTGGGTTCGATGTGTGAAATGACGTGAGTGGAAAACTTCGAGTGCGATAACGTCGGATTTGTAGGTTTTAAATGATTGAAGTTTAAAAATACCCTATTATAGTTATTGTTATTAAGTATACGAAAAATCTTATCGATTAAAGTTTATTCGTATTTTATTATTATAGTGTTAGAAAAATTATTTATTTTAAATATTTTTAGTTATAATAAAGTTGCTATTATATATTTTTTTAAAAGAATTATATTAAATATTTAGTATAAATATAGTATATGTATAAAAGTAAAATAAATATAGTTTTTAAAAATTATTATATTTATGTCAAGACTCACCCCTTTTATTTTACAAAAAGTTACACTCTTAATCCTTATGTTAAAATAATTACATTTTTAGTCCAAAGTTGCACTTTAACACTTTACACCTCATGTTTAACCTATATACAGCTTCTACCCTTAACTTTTATTTAAAAAATTCATTTTCAGTTTCGAACCAAAACTTTCACAGTTTTACGCTTTTCACCCCTTAACGAAATATTTTGCAAAATTGATCCAAACTTTAGGATTCGGAAACTTATCGTTTATTTTTATAAAAGTTATCAATTTTAACTTATAAAAAGTTTACAAAATCAGTTTTTGATTTAAAAGCATGTAGAAATTCATTTCAATGTTTCGAAAATATATAAGGAGTTGTTATGGGCTCGTTAGCCCAGTTTGGGCCAAAAATATGTTTTTAAGATATTTAGAAAACGTTCGACCGAGCTTAGGATTAGGATAGTTTAGGGTGATGTTTAATATAATTAAGCTTACATGTTTTGATGACTTGGTTTAGCTTGGTGTAAAGAATCATGTTGTCGAAAAATATATAAAGATTGTAAGTAGAAATACGAAAATATGAGGCCATTTCTAGAGTGTCGAGTGAGTTGTGACAAGTTTTAGTTTTTATGTTTTTAAGTGTTTTATTCCATATGAAGTTAAAATGAAATGCATGAAAATGAAAAGTGAGTAACGAAAGAAATGAAAAATGATTAAGCAACTTACAACACCTCAAGGGCAGTGAAGCATTTCGAATGAAAATGGTACAAGAGAAAGGTGGACAAAAGACGTGCAACAACTTGGACACCCTTATAGTATGATATCCCACGATCCCAAATATTAACCCAAGGATTAGAAGATGACCCAAATGCTCCTGTGTGGACTCCCTAGGTTCTTGACAGTAGCAAGAAAAGAAAAGTGTTTGTGAATTTCTGAGTGTTTTAGATTTTTGAGAGTGTGGTGAGATGGAATGAAAAGTGTGGGTGTTTATAGGGTAAGCTTGGTGAAACTCTTGTGTATAATGTGTGAAATGTGTCTAGTGTGCCTTTGATGAGTCAATCGAATGGGAACTAAAGGGTCAAGACTCTTGTGTTAGGTCATGTCGATTTGGAAGAAAGCATGAGGCTATGATTGTAGTTTAGAATGGTTTGATGGTAGGACAAGAGAGGTTTAGTAGCATGTGAATGTCCTTGATGGATTTGTTTATGGGGTAGGAGAATCTAAAGGGAGCTTTTTTGGGGTTAAAGGGGCATTAGAACGTTTGGGTATTAGGCTTAGAAAAAGGATTATGGTAGTAAATATTTGTTTATGTGTTAGATTAGGGATAGGGTGGCTCAATGTTGGTGTTTGGTTGGTCTTTCATGCAAAGAGAAGAAAGAATATGATGTGGAGTGTTGTATTGAGTTTTGGTGTCGAGGGATAAGGAAACAAAAGATGGATTGAAATGACTATGGAGAGAACTTGGTTTGGGTTTCCCTTGGTGTCGAGTAGAGGAAAGAAAGAAAAAAAATGTAATGTGACTCGTTAAGGTTATGTTGTGTTGTTTGTTCATGGGTTCTGTGGTGTCGAGGAGGAATAAAAGAGAAAATAAATGAATTATAAGGACCATGCATGTGTTGTGTTTCGATTTGTGTCGAGAGAAACAAGAAAAGAAAGAAAATAAATAAAATGGTGAAATGGAAATTTGGTTTTGAATTTTTAAGGTTTTGGTTTTTGGGCTTGTGGGGTGTCTCGGCTCAACAGAAAAAGAAAGGAAAAAATATGAAATTTGAGCCAAGGGTTGGTTCGAAGGCCCAAATAAAAGAAAAAGATAAATGGGCTAGTTGGTGGGTTCGTGTCGGATCCGGCCCAAAAGGAAAAATAGAGGAAAGAAAATATATGTAAAGTATTTAGTATTGATACTTATCTCCCAACATATATAATAGAGGATCATGCCACCTCACAAATGCCACTTGGCATGCAACAATTAGGTAGAAACCCCCAAAAATGCCAAGCTGTCAAATTTTAATTACCTGGCATCCCAAAACACACTCATCCCACACGCCTCCCACACTCCTCCCTTCACCTTCATTCTGAATTTTAAGCAATACATTCAAAATCATTAATATCAACCAAAAATAACCTACAAGATAGGTGATTGATAACAGATCAATCTCAATCCAAAAATATGTCTCCATTCATTACTAAAAATTCCCCAAATCAAAATTCATGATTCAAAATCATAATAAACCGACCGATTTCACACACAACACTAAAGCAATTTGTTTTGATTTATGATTCAAAATCATTAGTGATATGCCTATCACTCCATTTTTTTGAATCGTCATTCAAAAATCCGTCCAGATCTGTGTTTCTTCAAAAATAAACCTACACACATCATTTCCATTCAATATCCAACCAAAAAAATACACCAAGACAATCGGTGAATGATAAGCAATTGTTCAATTTATGGTCATTCTTCTAAGGTAATTTTTTATTTTTAGTTTTTGTTCCGTTTAAATCGAATTGGGTTAGCTGATTAGTTTTGTATGACAAATGAGGGATTACTTTTCTAAGAATAGTTTCAGTATTGGACAGAGGTGATTCAAAAGATGAATTTGATTACCAAGTGTTTGATGAAAGTGAATGATTTTTATTTATCTATTTATTTTTTTTTTGAAACTGTTGCTTCCGAAGTAGTTTTTTATGTGANAAAAAAAAAAAAAAAAAAAAAAAAAAAGTATTGCATCAACCATGATGATAATAGACTGCTGCATACATGATTATCATAGTGGGTAAAAGCTTATCACAACCACCATGTAAGAATGTTTTGATTGAACATGTTGTAGAAAATAGTGATTGAATTTTTGGATGTGCTTATGTCGTACTAAGTTATAATAATCAGATGTTTGAGTGTATAACAATTTATGGTTATTTAGGAATGAAGATATACTGTAGGGATTTTTGTGATAAATAAAAGACATTTTTTTATGCAAGAATTTTTTAGACTAACAATAAATGTAATATTTTGTAGATGTAATCCGTGATAGATAGTATAATGGAGGTACTACTTCTATGGAAATTTATTGTGCATACTTGATACAAGGTACTTATCCAAACATATTTAAGGGTGCTTGAGTAAGTCTTTGTACAACTTATGTTTTTATGATATAATGCTTTGATTTTTATTGCATCTTTATAGAAACATGTAGATAATGGAAGTCGTGCGGTAGATTGTTTAGGGAGTTTTAAAGTACACCGTACACGTCCTGGTTTATTACGATAATAGTTTTTCATAGCATATCAATAAATTCCACCTTCACTATTGAAACAATTCCAAATAGTTAATTCACTTTTTTGCTAATGAGTTTATGTATTCTGTTTCCAGGACAAGATAATTCTCAAAGAGTCTCGACAAGGTCATACCACATTGTACGCTGGGCATACTACCAGATGATGGAGTATTTAGGAGTAAGTTCATCTATCTCGCCTACATGTTTAAAACTATCATCGAAGTTCAATTTCAACCTATTTACTTGTGAACGGGTCGATCCTGATATACAGAAAATTTGCAGTTGATGGTGACGGTCAAATGTGTAGAACGGTTTAACAGTCGTCCAAAGTGTGTTTATTAGCTTTAAAATAATATTGTAATCCTATCCTATTTGTCACACTAATTTTTTATTAATAAATATAACCCAAAATGTTTCAGCCTTCACGACAACCCAACTGGCCTGTCTTGACGCTTGATCGGCACTAAAATAATTTGTTTTAACCCGTACATGATACACGACCCACCAACTTTCGTACAAGAGTTACCGGCCCCTAACCACAGTTAGCAACTTGGTACTATTTCTGCAGCCCCATAGGGTTCAGCTCTTATTCTCAAAACGTAATCCACAAGCAGAAAACAGTTTGTACTAATAATCTTATTCTCAAAAGTCGGTCTATAGGCATAATCTAATCCTGTTTGTGCTACATTTTTTACAACAAATAAAAGACTATACTTATTATATCACTTTGTGTTACGGGTTCATAACTTGATTCTAATTAAAGGTGCTAACTTCAACTTATGGCATCCGTATATATGATGGTAAACTTGGATCCAACCATTTGAACAGGTCAAAAATCAAGTCATCTATGATTATCAAAAGAAAAAAAGTTTGGAACAAGACTTTAAGAGCACAGACGCGTCCATAGTTTTTGGCCAGGTACACCAGGTATGTGTACTAGCTTACTCATAGCATCGGGTAGAACTTTAATAGACATACTGCATAGATAAATGGGTTAGAAGATTATGTGGATGGTAAATATAACTAGAGACTTGACAACAACATATAGTGTATTTAGAATTTAAGTTTACACAATGCTTGAATCACTTTATGAAATATTTCATTTATAACAAAGAATTTCAGTCCAATATTCAAAATTTTCCTTTTATAAAAGGTGGCATTTAAGTGTTTGATCATGTTTGTGCAGGGCAGATTATAATCTTAATTTCAAAATATGGTGGAAATGGATTATCATTTCTGAGAAATCTTACATGCTTCTTCATGGTAACGAAAGGTAAGCTTCAAAATAATGTCAACGTACACATTAAAGGGTCCGTTTAGGATTGCATTTATTTGTTCACCTGTAACTATTTACTCATTTTAACATCCTCAAATGTCATACTCAAAAAGATGTTTCTCATATTATTTACTTTGCATCAGTTTTATGGTGCAGACTCACTTTTTCACTGCATTACAATGAATATATAAAACTTACAATCATATCTTTATGTAAATTAGTAAAAAAAAAAAAAAAAAATCCCCGGAATTTTATTGATGTCACACCATATGGATTTAGTTGAGATAGGAGCATCGTTCTCTATGGACCAATGATTGTAGGAGATACTTTTTATACATTCACAAAACATTCACATGATCCAGTTGTGTTCTAGACAATGTAGGTAACTTAAAACTGTTAGTATTCTGAATGAGGTGCGTAACAGCCAAAGTATTATGTCTATGGGTACTTGGAATCAATGCAAATGGATGTTGGTTGTAGTCGAGTTTTAGCTTAAAATTTGGGTACATGAATCAATAATAATTATGGCAATATTGTTACAGGTACTTATTATAATGAATTATAAAAATTGTGATTTTTAGCTTAAGATTAGGGTTCTAATTAATATTCACCTTTATATTCATTTCAGTTGGTTGCAGTTGAGTTTTGAAACAAATGGCGGAGCATCGTTTTGAAAATGTAGTCGTTTAATAGCATGCAAACAAACATGTAATAACCTGCAACTTTCTTAATCCTTTATTTCTTCAGTTGATCAGAATTTTTAGTTTGACATTATTTCAACTGAATATGAACAACTTGATGCGAGGAATTACTTAAACATGCAGTCAATAATGTTGGTGAGATAGATAAAGAGCTTGGAAATTGTCGCTTATGCGAGCCAGGTGATGCACGTCATGTTGATACATAACTTACTTATGATCACTTGCTTCTAATGCTTCTCCCGACACATATCATGGTTCAGTGGTGGGTAAGTCTCGATTTCATACCATCGCACATCACTTAACTCTTAAGTCTGGAGTTGGCACCACCGACAGTTAGGACGGGTAACATGTCAAATAATTTCAATACAGGTAGGAAGTATTTTATGCGTTAATTGCTTATGATTGTCGCAATTTAGAATAATGGTGAATTAGAAGAGATGTCAATGTTGTTTAGCATTCACTCAAATTTATTGTGAGAAGATTGACCAGCTTTACTAGACAGTAATATTTTGGTTGTAGTTACCTTATGGTAGGACTTGCTTAATTCATGGGTGTTTGGATTGTTTTAGTAGCTGAATTCAGGGGTGTTTGGGATTGTTTTTTATAGCTGAATTCAAGGTGCTTGGAACTGTCTTAGTAGCTGAATTCAGGAGTGTTTGGGACTATTTTTAATTGTTGAATTCAGGGGTGCTTGGAACTGTTTAATTGCTGAATACAAGGGTGTTTGGGCCTGTGTTTAATAGCTTTTTTAATCGCAAAATATGCAAAGAAACACGATAGGTTACGACAACGTTTTTACAGAAGAATGCGGAAAGACAACGGGGGAAAGTTAAGGAGAGAATGATCCGAACTAACAAAGACACTATCTCTACTAACCATTACAACTGGAAAACTATAAACACAGGAGATTTTAGAAAAAAAAAAAATAAAAAAAAATAAAAAAAATAAAATAAAAAGCGTCTAGTTTTTCTTCCGGTGAGTCAACTTAACTCTGAAAAAACATTAAAAAGCTGGTGACTACTATTATGATATGGCTTATTTGGTAGTATGATTCAGAGGAAGGCATTCATGCATTTTTAATTTGCTAACCTTTTACTTTTATCTAGGCAACAAAGTTACTCTTTGAAGCTGAGTTAAGGAATCAAGGTCTCAACATAAAGAGGAGTGTATGTTTCTTAAATAATAGCGGACTCTTTAGAAGGAAAAGATATGCATAACTATTGGTCTTTCTTATTATCAATGGTTAGCTATATTTTTTTGAGATGGTATTTTGTGACAGGATGAGAGGTAGAAGATGTTGCAGTTGCAACGGAAAGTAATCAGTGATCAGGCCTAATAAGACCAAGAAGTAACCTCAAGAAAGGTATGCAATTTTGCAATTAGGTATGTTTTTTTAAATGAAGGTGGTAATATGAGTTTGCGATTTACGTCGAGTAACGAGTCTATATGGATCTGGGTCAAAACATGCCAGTTGAGAGTTGAGTTGACCAACACACACTTTTGTTTCCCATTTTTTTTTCAATTTCTTCACAAATAATAAAAGCACTAATTATGATTACAAGATAATATGATTACAACAGCAATCTAAATATTTGAATTCTTTGATCTAAGAGATTGCATGTAGTGCCGAAAGTACCAACCTAAACACAATAAAAACGACCCAACTGATTTTGTATAACCATTTGTGTCATAAGAAATTGTAATATGTGATGAAATTTTCGGATTATGCTAAAATTGAATGTGACAAAGACCATAACAAACAGGTTCAAGTGGGAAGTTGGTATGAAGTGGTGGCGGATTGCGACTAATCCTCTATGAAATTTTCATTATACAAAGTTTTTTGTATAACAAAATTAAGAATTTTTAGAATGTGTAAATATGAGTATTTTCTGTTTTAAGTTTTTGTATAACAAAATTATGAATTCTTAGTTGTCTTATGTTATGTATTGATTGAATGTTATTGTTTGAAATATATTTTTTCTGCATTATATGATGATCTACCCATTATACGACACCGATATATTTGTTTTTGGTACTTTTGAAGTAGGTCTTTGTTTCATGTTTGTAAAAACTTAATGTCTTAATCATGTTTTAATTTTATTTACTGTTTTTATCATTTTACATATCTATGGTTAAAATTTTAAAATGATAATATGCAATTAGACAATTTTTAAACGATATGTTTTCATTAACAAAATAAATATGTAACTTTAAACTTAAATGTATCAACCTAATAAGTAATATTATTAAGAATTTTTAGAATGTGTAAATATGAGTATTTTCTGTTTTAAGTTTTTGTATAACAAAATTATGAATTCTTAGTTGTCTTATGTTATGTATTGATTGAATGTTATTGTTTGAAATATATTTTTTCTGCATTATATGATGATCTACCCATTATACGACACCGATATATTTGTTTTTGGTACTTTTGAAGTAGGTCTTTGTTTCATGTTTGTAAAAACTTAATGTCTTAATCATGTTTTAATTTTATTTACTGTTTTTATCATTTTACATATCTATGGTTAAAATTTTAAAATGATAATATGCAATTAGACAATTTTTAAACGATATGTTTTCATTAACAAAATAAATATGTAACTTTAAACTTAAATGTATCAACCTAATAAGTAATATTATTATTAAATTTACATGACGCTAGCTCGTCCATCGGACGAGTCATGCGACTAGTACATATACATATCGTGTAGTTTAGTTTAGCCTGGATATATCATGGGGTTCGCTTTTAGGTGTCGTTTCGCAAGTGGGAGCCATTCGAGTCACATCTTATTATTAATTTTCAAAGAGTGGCTAAAGTTGACATTGGGTGATAGTTTCATTAAAAAAAATTGCTCACAAATATGGCTTAGTTATCAATAGATTAGAATTCGTTTAGTGATTAGCAATAATAAATGACATGGGAATTTATGAGGTATTACAATCACGAAGGACATCCTTTGATACAAGAGGAGTGTCATAGGGATGGATGCGGTCAATGACCGTGTCAAGAGTTGTGAGTGAGTGTTTGTCCGAATAGATACACGTACCATGATTTGGAACACCTAGGACTTGAGCAAAGTCATTGAGAGAGATGTTGTATTGGTGACCACTAATCAAGAAGTTCAAAGACATGAGACCATAATCATTGGTGGAAAGGGTGACAGAAGCATAGAACTCTAGAATGAATCTAGGACAAATGGGCTCATCGATATCTAAGAGACAATCAAAGTTGATAGTGGCTAGTTCCCTACGAAGATTTGTTCCTTCTAGGAAGGATGGGTCAATGGTTTTACCCTCGTGGGCATAGCGCTTTTCTAAGGCTTTGAAAACATTGACTTGAGTGAGAGTAAGACCTTTGGTTTTGTGGTCTTTAGGTAGGTAGTGAAGGGTGTCCTTGTGGTCATAGTGAGTTGCGGGAGGAATGATGATTCCTAAAAACACAAAATTTCACATTTTAGTCTAAGTTAGCGGCTTTTACAATGTGGATGTTCTAGCGTGTGACTATATGCAAACAATGCGGAGCTGCGGTTATCTTGAGTCATTTTATTGCTTAAGACGTTTTATAAAGCATGTTTTGTCATAAAACAAAAGATAACCCTGATGAGTGTGTAAATACTCATCATTTTTACCTAATCTGAACTGCCAAAACATCCAAAAACACCCAATAATACATCAAAATAGTGAAAATATTCCAAAAGTGTGTTTTATATGTTGTAGATGCAAAATGTTTGAAAACAAATGAAAAACGAACAAAGTTTGCACAATTGGCAGTTTCAGTCCCTCAACTTTCACAATTTGTCAAATCTAGTCCCTAAGTACTTATTTTTAATAAAAAGTCACCAAAGGTCCTTTTGAAATCACAAATAATCATATTTAGTCCTTTGGTGTGAAATTTCATAAAATTACAAGTTTAGTCCCTGCATTTTGCAAAATTGACAAAAATGGTCCCTGGGATGTATAGAAGCAAACGGCTCCCGGTAAAGATATCTCAAATCCGTTGATGGCTTGCAGTTTGCCAAAAATTGCATGGTAATCAGCTCACCATATCCTAATCAGTAAAGAGTTGGCTAGTCCAGAAGCTAACGGTTTCTGGTAAAGACAAATCAAATCCGTTTACAGCTGGTGGTTTGCTCAAAATCACATGGTTATCAGTGTACCATAGTTCTTACTTGAACTGAAACATTTGGCTACTCCAGAAGTAATGGCTTTTGGTAAAGAGACATCAAATCCATTAAGTTTTCCAAAAGATTGCTAGGGACTAGCAATATCTTAGTGTGGGGGATTGATGAGTGTGTAAATACTCATCATTTTTACCTAATCTGAACTGCCAAAACATCCAAAAACACCCAATAATACATCAAAATAGTGAAAATATTCCAAAAGTGTGTTTTATATGTTGTAGATGCAAAATGTTTGAAAACAAATGAAAAACGAACAAAGTTTGCATAATTGGCAGTTTCAGTCCCTCAACTTTTACAATTTGTCAAATCTAGTCCCTGGTTATTTCAAAATATGCAAAATATCATAAAAGGTCCTTGGGGATTCATAAGTCGTCAAAACAAATCCTTTGAATATCAAAAATCACAAAATTACAACTTTGGTCCCCCAAGTTTGAAAAATGTCAAAAATAGTCCTTGGTGAATTTAAAAAGTGAAAATAATAAAAAATAAACCTTGTACTATTCATAAATGACAAAATTGGTCCTTGTGGTAAATTTTTGGAAAATTTCATGTTTGGTCCCTGAAGTTTCACAAGTTGGCAAAACAGGTCCCTGGAAATTAAAAAAGTGGAAATATCAACAACAGACCTTGTACTATTCACATTTGGCAAATTATACCCCTTGGATAACTTTGGAACATTGCCAAAACACACCCCTCAAAATTCAGAAAATTACATGTTTAGTCCTTGTGAAAGTTATAAACCAAACGGGCCCTTTTTATTATATAAACCCAAATCCAAAATAAACCCAACACCCCTATAACCCAGCCCACCTTTTCTTTTTCTTTTTCTTTCTCTGGCCCAACCCTTTTGCCTGGCCCAAACCCCACAAGCCCATTTCCCCCGTTTAAAATTATAACCCCCTCCCCCCTTCCTTCCCCGTTCACACTCAACACCCCCACCATCTCCACTTGCAGACATGGTCCTCACCACCCCACTTGCCTATCACTTCCCACCGCCCAACCCACCATCTTCCACCCTTCACCTCCACAATAAATGCACCACCCACCCAATTGCAATTTATCAGTCAATTTGCAATTTTTTGTTTTGGCGCCAAAATTGATAAACGGCCAAGATTGCTTCTCAGTCATCAAAGGGTCAAGATTATTGATGGGATATGCTCAGAAGACCACAAGGAACCCTAAAGTTCAAGTATAAATAGAAGATGGAAGCAAAAGAGAAGAGTAGTAGTTCATAGTTGTAATTTTCATTCGAATTTAGTGTAAAACTAAAATTAGTTGTAATCTTTGGTTTCAAAAGCTTGTACTCAGTTCCTTTAATGTAATTCAATCTTTCTGCAATCATAATTTCAAGTTTTCTTTTATAAATCAGTGTATGCCATTTTTCTCTCAAAATATTATTTAAACTGTATAAGTATTTGTAGTGGTGTTTCTGGACTTCTTAGAATCATTTAAGCTCCCAGAAAGCTCCTAAGAGCTTTTAGAAACCTTAAAACAAAGTTTAGAAACAAAAAGCAAAAATACAAAAAAATCAAGAAAAAATCAGTGAAAAATAAAAAAAAAAGAGAGAAAGAAGAAGAAGAAGAAAGCTGGAGCACTGTATATTTTGGATGGCAGTGGGTTAGAACTCCATGGGGAGTGTTAGGAATTGGTTCTTGGCCCTTGGTTCTTGTGTATAAGCTTGGAAGGCATTTGTAAGAATTTATCTCAACTTTCTTGTTTCACTGTGTAATTGCTTATCACTGCTTGTATTTGTGTTTTAGTGATTTCTTAGTGTAAGTTAAGTAGTATTATTGCTTAAAATTTAGTACTTGTTCATCTAGATTTCATTGTGCAAATAGTCCTATCTTAACTGCCATTTTAGCATTTTATAGATTCTTAAGTGTTTATTGTTTATGCAGTTGTTTCTATGCTCATTTAGGCTCATTAGATCATATTAGGTAATTGCAAATCATTTTCATAAACTTTAATATTAATTTTCTCAAAAAATCTAAAATCAGTCTCATAATAGGTGTGTTTGGTTTTGCTGGTATTTGCTGTTAGAGACTTTCATTTGTGGTTGCATTTGGTTCCTTTAGCTCACACTAGGTCTATTTAGT
>LBNU01023713.1:44051-58048 GCA_014162995.1 Artemisia annua
TTAGCATTTTATAGATTCTTAAGTATTTATTGTTTATGCAGTTGTTTCTATGCTCATTTAGGCTCATTAGATCATATTAGGTAATTGCAAATCATTTTCATAAACTTTAATATTAATTTTCTCAAAAAATCTAAAATCAGTCTCATAATAGGTGTGTTTGGTTTTGCTGGTATTTGCTGTTAGAGACTTTCATTTGTGGTTGCATTTGGTTCCTTTAGCTCACACTAGGTCTATTTAGTTCAATCAAATCATAAAATACAGTAGTCATTTGCTAAAAAGTCAAAATCACTTTTGCACCATCATTTTTTGTTCACTGTTGGAATATTAGAGTCCTTAATCATTTAGATCAATACATTAGTTGTTAAAATAGCCTAGAATCAGCTCATCACATGTTAATACATCATATTCAGTAGATTACATGCATTAGAATTTCATTTTAGTCAACATTTGAAAAAAATCTCAAAAGTCAAAAAGTTTCACTGTCAAAATTGGCAGATCTTTAAGGCCTTGCACAAGGTGTAATTTAGATTGGAAATAATTGATTCCTGTTGTTTTACATCATTTGGTGCCTTGTTAATCTGTCTCAATCAGAAAAACTCATTTTGAAATCCCTCTGCTTATAAAAAAGATCTTTCAAACTTGTCTGTTGAGCTTGTAATCTCCCCTGTACCCAGTGAATATCCCAACTTTGCACACTTGCACAGTGTTCATTAGTGGGCCCCATTCATTGCTTATTAGCTTTTTAGACTCCCAACCTAGCTTATTACTTAGTTCAGTGCTTATTCAGAGGTTTAGAACTTATTTGCTAGCTTTTCTCTTAGCAAACTTGTTGCTCAATTCCACTGTGTGCAGAGAGTCAGTATACACTGACTCTACACACCCAACTTCCAAGGGACCCACAGAGCTTATTAGTGGGCCCCACAGGTTGATTTTTGGTTCTATCAAAAGCCCATCTGGGTGGCTTGTTGGTTCCAAGCTTATTTTGAGCTTTAGCAGTCTTGCCCTTAGCTTAATCCCCCCTTGAAAAAGTTTGCAGACCTGTTTGGGTTTGTGTTGTTTTTGATTGCTTATTTGGAGTTTAGTGCTTATTCTATGTGCATATTTAGTCATTTTGGTTTGATTTGTGTGTATTTAGCTTGTTTATATCTATTTTAGCTTCTGTGATCATGTGTGTGGCTTGCTCTTAGCTTTTGCATAATTCAAACATCAAAAACACCATCTGTTAAGGAGATAAGCTTGCATAGTGCTTAATTTTGAGTTTCATAAAAAGTTTTTTCATAAAAGTTATTCATTTTTAGTGTATAAACAAGTCTCAAAAAGAAAATCCAAAAATAATCACTTTTTAAGAAAAGTGATAGTTTCTATTTAATTTAAATTAGTTTTTCATTTTTCTTTTTAAATTTTTATTAAGTACTTAGCTGTTGTTATAATTTTCTTAAATTCCTTATATCTTAAAGTATTCATAGTAATTTTCTTAGAATTTTTCTTTTTCATTTAGTATTTATTAAAATTAAAAACAGTTTAGTTAATAATTAGTTAATATTAGTAATTAAATAGTTTTAATAAATTTTTCTTAAACAGTAGTATAATTTTATATTTTTCCTAAGTTCTAAATAATATTTAGAGCCTCTGGTAATTTTCTTATAATTTCTACTGTTCATTTGGTAATTCTTAGATTTAATTTTAATTAAAACATTTTAATTAGAAAAACCAAAAAGAAATTAGCTTAGTTGTTAGAATTTAATATAATTTTCATTTTTATAATTTTCCTAAGTTTGTAATCTTAATTAGAACCTGTAAAAATTATCTTTGTAATTTTCTCTTTTCATTTTCTAATTTTCTCCTTTTAAATAGTTTAATTAGACTTTAAATATTAATTAAGTTTTTAATTTATAAAAGATCCACAAAAAGACAAAAATAGTTATTTTTAATTTTTATATTTCTTTTAAGTCATTTTAGATTTTTAGAAATTAATTTTGCAAATTTTTAGTGTAATTTGTAATATTAATCCTTTTTAGATTTGTTATAAATTAGTTTTAATTAAGTTTTTAAATAGTTTTATTAATTAATTAATATTTAAATATTAAAATAATCAAAAAAATAATTTTCTTTTTCATTTAATTTTATTTTCATTTTAAGTTTGAAAAAGTTGCATTTTCACCCCCTGTAGTTTAATTTTGCATATTTCCACTTTTTCAGCTCGCATTTAGATTTTTAGGGTTAATTGTAAATCTGTGTTTGTTAATACTGTTTATTATCATTCCTAGCAATCATTAGTGTAAAATCAATCCAAATCTTATTCTTGTTACTGTCCCCAATCACTCATTCCATAAACGTTTTCAAAAATACAATTTCAATCTCGTCGGGATATAACGACCCGGGAATACACTGTGCTTACACCGGATCATTAATTGATCACTCTCTCCCTCATTTGACTTAGTTGACCACACCTGGTTGACTGGTTAGTTTGGGACGAGTCAAACCCAAACGCTCCTAATTCAGTGTAGCTTCATTTGAATGTACCCGAAAATACATATTAGTTATGTATTCTCCTTTAGCATTCAAGAGACATTATGCAAGTGATGTTTTAAACATAACGTTTTTATTTCGTATCAACAATGTAAGACGAAAAATATTTTTCCTATTTGTTAGAAGTTATTCTTGCAAGAATTTGACATGAGGTGTTTTGGTAAACATGCTAATATCTTCTAAGAATGCAATTCCTAACTATGGGAAACATGATTAGTGTTGTTTTACAACTAATGTTCCACATGAATTTCTCAAGTTGATGCATAACCCCAAGTTTTAGTTTATGTGCAAAAATAGAATTCCTAGACGCAGAACAGGAGTGTAATTATGTTTAGAGTGCTTACAATGATGATTAGAGAGCAAAGTGGATGAAGGAGAGACCAAATTTTCTTGTGTGGAGGAGTTGTAAGTGAATAGTAACTGTTTTAGAGTGGAGGAGTTGTGTAGGATAAGGAGTGTTTGGTTTAATATATAAAAAGAAAAAGTTGCTGCAGGTCGGCGGACTGGGCAGAACCAAAAAGAGGGTTCCGCCAGTCTTAGCGAAAGGTTCCGCCGTATCAGCAGAGGAAAAAATTAAAAAGTTTGATTTTTGTGATTTTATTCTAATGTTCAAAACTACAAAATAGGTTCCACAAGTCCTAGTCCAAGTCTAAGAAGGTTAAATGGTTCACGTTTAAGAGGTTTTGTGAGAATATCGGCAATGTTGTCTTCGGAGGATACTTTCTCGATAGATATGTTTTCTTTTTGAACACTGTCACGAAGTAAATGATGACGGATTTCAATATGTTTAGTACGAGCATGTTGGACTGGATTCTTACTAAGGTCGATGGCTCCTTTGTTATTACAAAGAATGGAAATGTCGTTAAGTGGAATTCCATAGTCGACAAGAGCTTGCTTCATCCAAAGAGTTTGTTGACATGCTTTTCCGGCCAATACGTATTCGGCTTCGGTTGTTGAGATAGCGAGAGCCGTTTGTTTCTTAGAGAACCATGAGTTGAGGCAATGTCCAACAAAAGTACAAATACCAATTGTGCTTTTTCTATCAACATAGTCACCGGCATGGTCCGAGTTGGCATACATTATGGTTTCTACTCCCGTTCCTTTGGGATACCATAATCCTAAATGTGTAGTACCCTTAATGTATCTAAAAATCCTTTTAACGGCTTCAAGATGAATTGTTTTAGGATCTTCTTGAAAACGAACACATAGACAAACACTAAACATAATGTCGGGTCTACTAGCCGTGAGATAAAGTAGACTTCCAATCATACCTCTATATTTAATGTTATCTACGAATTTACTTTCCTCATCCTTGGTGAGTTTAGTTTTCGAGGACATAGGTGTTTTGATTGGTTTTGAATCTTCAAGACCAAATTTCTTAAGCATGTCTTTTATGTATTTAGATTAGTTAAAGAATATTCCATCTTCTATTTGTTTGATTTGGAGTTCTAGGAAAAAGTTGAGTTCTCGCATCATACTCATTTCAAACTCATCATGCATGATTTTTGAGACATCATCACAAAATTCTTGACAAGTTGATCCGAATATGATGTCATCAACATAGATTTGAACTATGATAATATGTGAACCTTTCTTCTTAGTGAATAGAGTATTATCAACTAAGCCCATGGTATACTTATGGTCAACTAGAAAGGTCTTAAGTCGATCATACCATACTTTTGGAGCTTGCTTAAATCCGTATAAAACCTTTTTAAGTTTGTAAACTTGATTAGGTTTTTGAAAGTCGGTGAAGCCCGTAGGTTGAGCAACATAAACTTCTTCATTTTTGAAACCGTTTAAAAATGCACTTTTGACATCCATTTGAAAGAGTTTAAAATCGTGTGAGCATGCATATGCAAGTAAAATCCTAATTGACTTGAGCCTAGCAACCGGAGAAAAAGTTTCATCGTAGTCAATGCATTCTTGTTGATCATAACCTTGTGCTACTAGCCTAGCTTTGTTTCTAGACACTATACCATTTTCATCCATTTTATTATGAAAGACCCATTTTGTTCCAATTATTGTTTGACTTTTTGGTTGAGGAACTATTGTCAAAACGTCATTTCTAACAAATTGGTTTAATTCTTCTTGCATGGCTATTACCCATGACTCATCTTTTATAGCTTCGTTTATAATTTTTGGTTCAATGGTTGACACGGAACAAAAAAAAAAGTTACTTTCATTTTGGACTTTTGATCTTAGTGTTCTTTCGTTAATATTTCCTATGACACTATCAAATGGATGACTTTTAGATTCTTTGGCATTGATAATTTCTTTGTTTAATAGTTCATCTTCCTTGTCATTATCTAAGATTTCTTGACTTTCCATTACTTGACTTTCAACTAATTCATCATCTACCAAAGGTGATGTCTTAGAGGGAGGTTGACTCTCGTCGAATGTTACATTCAATGATTCCTCGACTCTTAAGGTTTCTTTGTTTAAGACAATATAAGATTTGCTATTTTGTAAATATCCAAGAAATACACCCTCATAAGACTTTGGGTCAAATTTGGTGAGATAATCTTTGGTGTTAAGTATAAAGCATTTACTCCCAAACACTCTAAAATATCCTAATGTAGGTTTTTTACCTTTATAGAGTTCATATGGAGTTTTATCTAAAAATGGTCTTACGACACGATTTAAAATGTAGGTTGAATTGTCAACGGCGTTACACCAAAACTTTTATGGAATATTTTGTTCATTAAGCATTGTTCTACTCATCTCTTGAAGAGTCCGGTTTTTACGTTCTACTACACCATTAGATTGAGGAGTGCGTGGTGCCAAAAAGTTATGTGTTATATCATTTTTATCACAAAAGTTTCTAAATTTTATTTCGTTGTTAAATTCTCGACCGTGATCCGTTCTAATGGACACAATGCAAGTTCCTAATTGATTTTGAATTTTCTTACTTAGAATTTTAAATTGGTCAAAAGCTTTGTTTTTACTCTTCAAAAATTATGTCCAAGTATATCTTGAATAATCATCCACTACGACCAAAGTGTAGAAGTTACCTCCATAACTTTGTATAGCGGATGGACCAAAGAAATCCATATGTAAAAGTTCTAGACACCAAGATGTAGACACCACATTTATGGCTACTATGAATTTGTTTACCAATTTTGCAAGCATCACAAAATTGTTGGTCGTATCTCAACTTAGGTAGGTTTCTAACTAAATCTTTGGAGGAGAGGTTTTGGATAAGTCTCATATTAGCGTGTCCTAAACGTCTATGCCATAAAGTTGAAGATTCATCTAATGAGGTGAGGCAAAGTTTGTCTCTAGATGTTTGATCAATCTTCATGACATATACGTTGTTCTTAAGGACACCTTTGGCTACGGTTATGCCGTCTTTAAGTATTTTACTTCCACCCTTTTCACTTAAAAAGACGTTATACTTTTTACGGCAAACTTGACTAATACTAAGGAGATTAAAACCTAGGTTATCAACATGAGCTACATCATCAATAGAGAAAGAGTCATGAGAGATTGTACCTTTTCCGATGATTTTGCTTTTAACCTTGCTACCAAAAGTAACGTTACCTCCATCATATTCTTGATATGTTGAGAAGAGGCTTTTGTTTCCCGTAATCTGCCCTTTGAATAACCGCTATCTTTGGTCCATTCATCCGGTTCCAAACTAACTTTCAAGCATACCTCATTTGAGTCATGAGCCATGAGAGAAATCTCGTCATTCTTTGGCTTCTCGTCATCGTCTTCACTATCGGTCTAAGCACCACTCACAAAATCTCTTTGAGATTTACTTTTGGATGGTTTGGACATTCTCCTATGAGATGACTTGTGTCTCCGAACCTAAAACACTTTCTTTCGCCCTTTCCTTTCTTATCATCACAATCTTTTCGGAAAGCTTTCTTGTCATCTCTAGGTTGCCTTACAAACTTCCCTCATCTTCGAAAGAACTTCTTGAAGTCTCTAACGGCCATGGCATATTCTTCATCATCACTATCTGAGCTAGATTCTTCATCATCGTTTGATTGAACTCTAGCTTTCAAGGCAATGGACTTGACTTTTTCTTTCTTGCCTCTAACTATTTCCGAATCTTTTTCCATTACCATTTCATGAACTTTGAGGTTTCCAATTAGCTCGTCAAGTGACATGCTTGAAAGATCCTTAGATTATTCAATTGCCGTCACTTTGGCTCTCCACTTCGGATGGAGTGCTCTAAGGAATTTCCTGACAAAATTCTTGCTACAAAAAGATTCATCAAGTGCTTTAAGTGAAGTAATAATAGTGTTAAATCTAGCAAATGCACAATCAATAATTTCATCTTCGGGAATAGAAAATTGTTCATATTGTTGGACAAGAAGATCAATTTTGTTATCCTTAACTTGTGAGTTTCCTTGATGAGTGACTATTAAAGATTGCCAAATTTCTTTAGCGGTTTTACGCATAAAGACTCTTTCATATTCTTTCTTTGGTAAAGCATTGTAAAGCATCATTTTAACTTCATTATTTTTAGCAATCAATTTCTTTTGATCTTTATTATGTTTGGTAAGTGAGCTATCATCATCTTTACCATTTGTAACATCTTTAAAAATGGCTATTTTATCACCTTCAATGATTGTATACCATAGATATATATCTTTTGATTTCACGTAAGTTTCAAAGCGGTTTTTCCAATATATAAAACCATTTGCTTAAAATAGTGGTGGTCTTTGCATAGATTGCCCTTCTTTGTAATTTTCAAAATCTATGGATCGTTTCAAGTTTTAAAACACAATATATTTTAAAAGCTTGAGAAACGTAGCTCTTGATGCCAATTGTGGAAAACTAGAAGGGGGGTTGAATAGTTTACCGGTTTTTAACTTGATTAACTTTGAAAACTTTACGTGTAATCAACAATTGAAACTAATGAACGATAAATAATATGCAAGAGTAAAGTAAGAAATGATCAAACCATAACACAGATGTTTATAGTGGTTCGGCTACAAGGACTCTTTTTCCTTGCCCTACTCCACTCCCCGAGTATCCAACTCGAGAGTTTCTTTCACTAGTCAACAAACTCCTTTCACCGGCAGAGAAAACCTTATGTTAATACAAATATCGCCTAAAAACGTTATTTATATATTACGATCTTTGCTAAGTTTTGTTAATGACAAAGTATAAACTTTGGTTTATAGTAAAACATTACTTTAGTCTTAAGTCTTATATAACTAGACTTTACATTTCTATTTAAACATAACATAGTTTTATTTCTTTAAATGGAAACATCACATCATGCATTTATGGAATGTTTATTTGACTAGCCATATTGTTCTTACACATTTTGGAAGTATTCTATGTTTGGTGCAATGCATGTTGTCTAGCATTAAGTTGATGTGACTTAGGTTGGTTTGGAAGTTATGGCAAAGCATTCATGTTCCAGGTCTGGCAGAACCTTGGAGGAACACGGGCAGAACCCTCCTGAGGGTGCCGCCGTTTCCGCCAGACCTGCAGAAGGTTTTGCTATAAATACCAAACCATTTGTTAGATTTTTCTTTATCACTTACAGTCGTATTTCACATACTTTCTCTCATCTAACTTAGTAAGATCTAACTTGTGTGGTTCTCTTGTGTAGCAAAGGAGTTCACATGTTGATCTAAGAAGTTACAAGTTTCAACTCAAAGTTGCAAGACTTGATTAGCTTTGTTGTGTATAGACTTTGATAGTTTATACTTGATTTGTATCTTGTGTAGAAGTGATCGGTTAGTATTTTAGGCCTCAAAATACATAGTGTGTCGGGAGTTGTTGTACCCTTGTAAAAGAACTAACGGGAGTGGTTGTACCCTTGGTAAAGAACTCGACATCTAGCTTAGTGTCGGAAAAAGGAATTAGGCGACGTTAGGTTGGTTCTACCTCGAACTAGAACTCGGTATTTAGCTTTGTACCGGATAAACGTGTAAGCGACGATTGTAAAGGTTTCTCCACCGGGAAACGAGTTTGTTGACTAGTGCTTTAAAGTCTCGAGTTGGATACTCGGGGCATGGACGTAGGGCAAGGAAAAAGAGTCCTTGTAGCCGAACCACGATAAACAATTGTGTTGTGGTTTGATCGTTTCTTTCTCTAATCTTGCTTGCTACTTATTATCTTTTAGATTATATATTTGATAAGTGTCTTTGCTTATATCTTTGATTATTTGAAAAGTATAATTAACTTAAAAAGTGGTAAACTATTCAACCCCCTCTTCTAGTTTTCCACAATTGACATCAGGAGCCAGGTTACTCAAGATCTTTAAAATAAATTGTATTTTAAAACTTGGATCGATCCATGGATTTTGAAAATCTCAAAGAAGGGCAACGTACACAAAAACCACCGCTATTTGTAAAAGAAAACTTTCTTGAATGGAAAAGTAAATTTGAAAAATATGTGAGATCAATTGATCAAGATCTTTGGCATATTATTTCTATTGGTGATTTCAAACCAACGAACACGAGTTTTGAAAATCAATATGATTATCCCAAACTTCATAAAAACACTAAAGCTAAGATAATGATTTATAAAGCTTTACCAAGGGTCGAATATGAAAGAGTGTTTGTTTGTCAAACGGCTAATGATATTTGGAAAAATTTGTTAAACCATCATCAAGAAATATGTCAAGTCAAAGATGATCAATTTGAACTTACATATGAATTAGAAGTTCTAGAAAAGCTAATAGATAGACACTTAATAGAAGTGAATACATGTACTACTAGTTTAAATGTTTTCAATGAAGGTACAAGTGAAGATGATTGCGTGTGTCAAAGAGAACCTGCTTGTGAATCATGGAATGAAACGGATATAGATGAAGATGATCATCCGATTAGTGATTGTCAACTAGATAAAACAACAAGCAAGGTACAATTTGAAACCAAACACTTTTGCTTTGACACATTTATCCTATAGTTTTCTAAAATAGAAAATGAGTATAAACTTTCATGTAACATGGACCTAAAAACCATTTTTAACAATGAACCTTCAAAATCTCTTGTGAACAATTTTGAAAAGGAAATCATGTTAGAAGATAAATTGTCTAGATTTGAAAGTGATGTTGAAATTGATCTAGAATGCAAAACATGTCTAGATTACAAACATCATATTCAAAGACAAAAAGAAAAAGGAAAAATGCTTGCTAAATTTGAAGAAAGTTCAAAATGTCTTGAAAGATTGTTAAGAAATCAAAAGTCTTTTAGAGATAAAACCGGATTAGGATTTAACTCAAAAGCACCATCAACAAGTAAAACAAAGCAAGTAAAATTTGTTAAACCTCGAAGAGAGATTTAGAGATAATCTAATCTCTAATAGAAACTCATGATAAAAGCATTAAGAATATCATGTTCTATGCTGTTAGATGATTATCTAACCTACTTGGATACATGAGTAATTGAGTTTCCAAGCGTGTCGTCAAACCAAGATTTTACTCTTTGTGTTTATCCTCTTGATAGCATCTCTATGCAACTTAAAAGGTACGCATTACTTCAACTTGCCTGTGATTGTCTCTTGTTACTAGCATTATGTATTGTAGTATGTGTTATTAGTAGTGTGCATCCTAAAGTGTTTACGTGCTATTAGCAATAACAAAGATTAAGATTCTCTGCGACAAGGAATTTCGTCATTAGTACTAGTAGGAGATATAAGGTGTTTCGGTTCTTTAACCGTCAAGAGATAAACATGAGAAACTCTTGAGTGAGTCTCACTTAACTCTTGCTTACAAGTGAGCTAACTAAGAATTTCCTAAGTAATAAAATGTCTAACACTTTTGTGATGCTTGCAAAAAAAATCTTTGTAAAACAACATTCTTAAACACCATACTTTGGGTCTTAAATTGTGTTTTACTTCAACCACTCTTTTATGATAATTTCACATAAAACACACAAGGTGAAATAAATCACATCAGCATACATTAGGATGTATGGAAGAAAATGAGTTTTCAACATCTAGGATTTACACATCAAATGTGACACTTAGTCTAATGATGTTGTATCTCTTGGGGAATTTTGCAAAACGAACAACATTCATAATGTTTTTAAGAAAGGAAATCTAAAGAGTCGAGGAATCGTTGAATATAAAATTGAACGAAAGACCACCTCCTTCTAAGATATCATCTTCGGTAGATGATGACTTAGTCGAAAGTCCAACAATGGTAAGACAAGCAAGTTAAGTAAAATGACAAGGAAGATGAACTATTAAAAAGAATAAGCATAGATGTTTAAAATCCTAAAGTCATACACTAACGAGTGTCACAACATTAAGGGTAAAAGTTCAAAATGTAAACAACGTCTTCTCACCTCGAGTCAAACCTTGAATCAAGCAATATTGACATAGGTCATATGACTTGAATCATGAGTCATTGATAAATCAAACAAATTTGATAAAACAAGTTTTTTGACATTAGAGTAAAACTACGATTTTAACAAATTAGATCTTTCAAAAATATATTAAATGAATGTAGTGTCAACAATTGAAAGACTTTTTGATAATACAAGCAAGCTCCAAAAGCAAGAAATTGTCACTGTTGAACACTAGATAACATCACAAACACGCTCATACAAGTGGTTATGGTTCATTATTCATAAGAAAGAAAAGAAAGAAATGTAGAGAGAGAAAGTTAGAGAGAGAAAGATATGAAGCCTTAGAGAGAAAACCAAAAAAAGAAAATAGATTATGAGAGAAGGCTTACCCTCTCCAAGGATGAAGAGGGTATTTATATGTACATGGGTTTTGCCACTTGGGTGTGCCACTTGGGCTGTGGATCAGGTATACAGTGGGTAAAGACCCGTCCTTCTTCCGCGAACTAATCTACTTCTAAACTACGTTTTACTAATCTAACATAACTTCTACGAGCTAAACAATGCTTAATCATATCTGGGGTGACCGAATCTTTCTTATACAAAAAGCGTATTCCTAACAATCTCCCCCTAAGGGAGGTCACCCCTGGAAATATTCACCCCTGGAAATATTCTTGAATTCTTGCATTGAGATCTTTGTAGATTCTTTTGTAGCTCGTAGTTGTTGATTCTTCATGGATAAACGACTCAAGATGACTTCCTTGATGTGTATGATGATCTTTTGACTTTGCTCTTCCCTCTTCATCTATATAATTAGCTTCAAGTCATCTTTGAGTGTATGTGTCTCTTTGTGATGTTGTGATTGTCTTTGTGATGTCATGCTTACACTTTTCTGGATCATGATCTTCTGCATCAGAGTTGTGGAAGCATAGTCAAAGCCCATTCTTTGATCATGATATCTTGAGTTATGATGTTGAAGTGTAAGCATGAGATGATGAATCTGCATCTTTTCAGCAATCGGCATCAACCGTCAACTTCTTTGTCTTTGGTGTGATTACGCCTTTCCAACATGCTCATACATCTTTGTTGAGTAGATCTTCATAGTTGAAAAGTTCTGACGACTCCTTGTAGATGTTGGTATGAGCATATGGAACTAGAGTGATGATGGTGATCATGGTAAGTATGGTATGTTGAGCTTCATAAAACTTGGTTAGTAATAAACATACCGGCACTTACAAGTTCGGACTTCGAGATTGTCAACAGCATAGTGTGAAGACTTTCTCTAATCCTTACCAAGGCAGTTCCTAATCGGATGCCCCCGAAAGGGCTTTTACTGACATACCGAAGTACACCAACGATTAGGTGAGTCGCTGGAGATCACCCCACGACTGTAGACCTTTTGGAACATCACCGTACACACTAAGCGTAATCTACAAGAGATTACCGAAGTGACCTGCTGTCAGGGCTGTTTGATGTTGACCCTGGCAGGAGTTTCCACTCAATCATTGGGAAATACTTATGTATATTCCCTCATAAGTGTTCTTGGCAGATTGCTAAGATCTGCGTAGGACTCAAAATATTACAACTGGTGTCCTTAATGTTGAACCACCAGTGTATAAATATCAAGTGTTCCTATGAGATCTTTGATGCATCTCTTGGCTTTAGACTCGATAAGTGCATATTTGGTTATCCTATTCGGAGACTAGGAAGGGGTCTCCTGTTTCAATATCAACTAGCTCTAAGAGACAAGTCGATAGTTTACACCGGTTCCCCGTGAGAATGAAACAAGCTCTTTTGAGAGAACTTGAGTGACTGGAAGGTTTAGTGCAGTGCGTCACTGGGTCCATGACGTATTTTCTTCAATACCGATGTTACCTTAGTAACAATCAGTAGCATATGAATTAAACCCGGTTTCTGCCCTAAGGTTGAATAAATGGAGGGCTATTTCTTTTCACCCTTTCTCGTTTCATTTCTTTTTAATTCTTCAACCCCTTCAGTGCTTACCGAGACTTCATTACTAGAACCTTGTTGGGTTTGTTCCAGTCCTAGCTCAGTCTCAGTCGGCACTCTTCCCTTTCTCACTTTTCTCCTTTTTTCAATCATTCCTAAGGATTTCTAATCTATCTATTGGATTGTCCCTGGGAGGATCCCTCCGGTTCTAGTGGATCATGGGAACACATACCTAACCTTACCATCCTTATAACTCCGTGCTTTTAAAGTAAATTGGTCGGTCTTTTGGTATCTTTCCACAATCATCACATAACCAAATCATTGAAAATTCTCTCAAAGTGTTTATGACAAAGAAACACATTTTGTTAACACTTTGAGAGTTTTATCATTTTTCAATTGCTCCCCCTTAACATGTGCCCATAGGAGGTAGAAAGAAATTAGCACATGTCAGGGTGAGTTGCACTTTTTGAATTGATCTACTCTTAATAGACATATACCCTAGGGACACGTTTACGTTGCTTAGTTAAAGGGATCCATTATCAGCTTTTAGGTGATAACTAGCCCTAATAACTAACTTGATGTTGTTAACATTCCTTGAAAAGGAAGTTAGACCCGTCAAAGTATACATCTATGAAGAGTTTCTCGAAACGGTACTTTTCTACTTGGATAAATCCTTTCGAATTCTGACGTTTGTGTTTCGTCAATTCATGAGTCAAATCTGAGTCATAATCCATTCACGGTTTCTACTTGATTTTGTAAAAATCCCGCGAAAGACTCTTAGCCACTTGCTCCCCCTCAATATGTGCACATTGATTGAATCAATTTTGAAAGTTTTCAAAACTTTGGCACATACGGGTGAGCTTTCATTTGAGATCATTTATTCATCATTTTTAATCACTTGCTCCCCCTCAATATGTGCTTAGTTTATAAACCAAAATCTTTGAAATTTTAGCACATACGGGAGCGATCTTTTGAGTCCAAAAAATATCTTTTTTAAGTTCCAAAAACATCACTTTTAAATCTGTTTTCATATTTAAATCACATTCTCTCCCCCGATCATAAAATTTCAAATCTTTTGAGATTTTGTGATCCCAATTGATTTAAATGATTTTCGAAAAAGCTTTGGAGAGACATGTGATAAGTTTTAAACGTTTACTGATTTTGAGACACTTTTCGATTTTTCACTGTTGCTGGTGCACAAAGTTTTTAAAGGTGCAAAAATTTTGAGCAAATACGCTCCCCCTCAATTAATGACCC
>LBNU01023715.1:0-33137 GCA_014162995.1 Artemisia annua
AATGTAATAGGTTGCTAGAATTATCACTTTTATCTTAATTATGTTAGTTACTCGTATGGTTATGAACGAGTCCAATAAATGTCCAATGGGCCATAAAAGCCCACGAACTAGTAAGATAGGAAGGAAGGGAGTGTTGCCCTATCCCTCTCCTATAAATAGGACATCATATCTCTTGTATCAAATGTTGGTTAATTTCATATCTTAAAGAAACTCTTGTTCTTTCATCTATCATATTGATCTTAATCAACCAAGTCTATTTCTTATCTCATTTCTTTCATTTGAATACTTGTGTTTACTAATATGGTGACCTAACACCTGCATAATCTATCGATCGCTCATTACGAGCTATGTTGATATTGAAGCAGGAGACACCGCTCCATTCTCCGACGACCAAATAACGCACTTATAGAGTCTAGAGCCAAGAGATAAATCTAAAGATCTCATAGGAACACTTGTTACTTCTACACTGGTGGTTCAACATTAAGGACACCAGCTGTAATATTATGAGTCCTGCGCAGATCTTAGCAATCTGCCAAGAACACTTATGAGGGAATATACGTATGTAATTCCTAGTGATTGAGTGGAAATTCCTGCCATGTTCAACATCAAACAGCCCTGAAAGCAGGTCACTTCGGTAATTCCTTGCGGATTACGCTTAGTGATCGTGGCGGTTTCAAAACAATCTACAGTCGTGGGGTGATCTCCAGTGACTCACCCAATCGTTGATCTACTCAGGTAGATCTTGTAAGCCCTCTCGGGGGTATCCGGTTTGGGAACGGCCTTGGTAAGGATTAGAAGGAGTCTTCACACTATGCTGTTGACGATCTCTAATTCCGAACCTGTAAGTACCAGACGTTTTATTGCTAACTGTCTTATGCAGGAACATTTGGCGGTTATTGCTGACTGCAGAAAAGATGCTGAATCATCACCTCATGCTCACACTTCAACATCAAATTCAAAGAAATCATGATCATAGAATGGCTTCAACTATGCTTCTACAACTCTGATGCAGAAGATCATGATTCTGAAAAGTTTGAGCATGCCGACACAAAGATGTTCAAATCACATGGAGACATTTATGCTCAAAGATGACTTAAAGATACTCATTTGGATGATGAACTCGAAGTAATACCAAGATCATCCTACACATTAAACAAGTCATCTAGAGTCCGCTGCTGAAAGCACTAAGTTGATGACAATGAAGAATCAAAGACTACGAGCTACAAAGATATCGACGATGTTTTAGATGCTAGAATTCAATGTTTAATTTCCGGTGTGACCTCCCTTAGGGGGAGATTGTTAGGAATTCGTTTTTCATATAGAAGACTCGGTCACCCCGAGTATTGCTTAGCATTATGTAGCTCATAGTATTTATCATATTAGTTAGTACGTAGTTTAGTATTAGTTAGTATTTGTGGAGTCAGGTCGGGTCTTTTCCCACTGTCAGCTCGATCCACAGCCTAGTAGAGGCACTTAGTATCTTGTAAGTATAAATACCCCTCACTAGCAAGGGTGAGGGTTGGACCTTTCATTACATTCAATCTAATATCTTGCACTTTCTCTCACTAGAAAAGGTTCCCATCTTTCTTTCTCTCTCTACATAACCAACGAACCAAACCACCATCTTAATTATGTTTGTGACTTAATGTGTATCCTACATCTTGTGTTGCTTCTTCGACTGAACTCGGTTCCTTAGGGTTATGTTGCACACAAAATTCGTATAGGTCTTGGGGTATTTATAGTTTCTGTCTTAGGGTACGATGCGGTGCATGTAATGAGCAGATGCGGCGCATTTACTTAGCTTCGTGTGGGGTCCAAGATTAATATATTCTGGAATATTCGTACACCGTCTTCAGATGCAGCGTAACTTGAATCTTTATGCGGTGCATGTTTTTCAGTATCTTGGATTGTATCTGGTGAAGTCTTGATAGTGATACGCCGTATGTCAGAAGTATAATGCGGCGTATCTGGAGTAGAACAAGCTTGATCTTCTTCGTTGACCAAAGTTTCATAAGTTGCGCATGGTAGAATTCCATGCGGCACATTCTTCAATGTCAGGCAATGGTCTTCGAATTCATCTAAGTATGATATTGCGGCGTATCTGTTGAGAGAGATACGGCACATCTTCTAGATTTCAGTAGACTTTTGACATCTTGCTCGTTTTGCTCCATAATTAGTCCAAAATTGCTAAGTTTCACCTATTACCTAATTTTACCTGAGAATCACTAAAGTAAATATTAAAGTACCGATTCTCATACATACTAAAGTAAAACAAGTCAAATAAATAGGATAAATGATGATAATAATATGTACTTATTTGAGTTAATCACAAGCCATAGTTGTTTAGTTTATGTTTCTTAAGTAATTATTCTTAGGGTTCTTAGAGTTTTAGATATAACATAACACCGTTCAGGCCATCACAATTCAGAAGTATACGACTCCTCACATGAAGCTCCCTACTATTGCATTATGTTATTAACATAATACCGTTCTGGCCATCATAATTCAGAAGTTAATACTCCTCACATGAAGCTCCTTACTATTGAGTCATGTTGTTATTAGTTTTTAGTTATAACATAACACCGTTCGGGCCATCATAATTCAGAACTATATGCAATAATTGTTTGAGGAGTCAGGACACTTTAAATCGTAAATCCAACAAACTCGTCAGAACGAAATATCCACATAGTACTTCTCACATGAAGCTCCCTAGTATTGTGTTATGCTTCTAACTTTAAAATAGGTTTGCTATATATATGAAATAGTTTACTTTATATCCTTTAAGTTTAGCATATTTACAAAATCTACCCTAGATTTTATAATACTTATATTACTTAGATTTATAACTATCTAGACTTAACACTATTAGTCCCTATACTTATATATTTTTTAAAAATGACATAAATGACCCTTGGACTTATAAGTTTTCTATATTTACCCTTTATACCCTTATCTTTATAACTTTTGCAAAACTAGTTCTTTTAAGTTTATAACTTTTTAACTTTTTATCCTAGGGTTTATAACTTTAAAAAAAGGGTCCTTATACTTATAACTTCTAAGAAATGTCAAAAATAGTCCCTAGACTCTATATTTTCAGAAAATTACCATATATACCCCTATGCATGGAAAACTTTGCAAAACTAGTCCTAATTCCATGCAAACTATATTTTTATGAAACAAAAAGTTTTTCTAGCTTATGTTTAACTAATTTTAGCTTATCTAAATTACCTAAGTCAGATTTTAGCTTATGTAAAGAGCTTATAGTATGTTAAATGCAATTCAACTCTAATTAGGGTTTTAAAAAGTAAATTAGCAAATGATTATGACTAAGGCTTAGGCAAGGGATCCTATGGGTTCTAAGGCATCCTAATACTATCCTAAGACTAAACTAAAGCTAATGAAACTAAAAGTGAAGTCTTACTTGGTTAGGGAAAGGTTAGGAGGGTTAAGCTAGGGTTAGGGTTTTCTCGATGGCAACACGACTCAATAAGGCCTCAAGGGTTGCTCTACTCGACTCCTAGGACTTATAAGGATCCTATACTAGTACTAACTACAGAAGTTTTGAGGTGGAAAGAAAGAATGGGATGGTTTGAAATGGGAAGGGAGTCGCGGTATTTATAGGGCTCGCAAGCCTTGGTGGCCAAGTTTGGGAAGTCGTGGTGTCACGAGGAGGGGGAGTGACTAAGAAAAGCTAGTTGCTGAGTGTTGGGAGCTAAAAGGGTGGAGGTGGAGGTCTACAATGGCGGTTATAGGGTCGGTTTAGGTTTTGTGGTAGAAATGGAATGAGAGGTTGAAGGAGGTGACAAGGTGGTGATGCACCACCTTGCTTGCTAGCTTAAAGGTGCTTGTAAGCTGCTTGGGAGGTTTAGTGGTGGTTTAGGGTGATTAGTGGTGGTTTAGGGTGATTAGTGGTAGATTAGTGGTGGTTTAGTTAAGTAGGTGATGCACCTACTTGTGTGTGTGCTTGTAAGGTGTTAGGTTGCTAGCTTAACTAGGGAGAGGTGCTAGGGTGCTTGGTTATAAGGTTTGAGGTGCTATAGTAGCCTAGTTCTAAGGTTTATGTCTAGTTCTAACCTAGTTTTGCCTAGAGTGATTTTAGGGTTTTTCCTAGGGTTTAGTGCCTAAGTTAGGGTTCTAAGAGTGTTTAGTGACTAATCCTAAGTCCTAAGGGCTTTGTACTAAGTGGTGGTAGCTTATGGGAAAGTTTTGGGAAGGTTTGACCTAGTTTTTGGGAAGTTATAACTTAGTTATGGTTTTATGCCTAAAGGACTTGTACCTAAGCTCTAATGGGTTGTACTAGTGCCTAAGGGTCCTAAGGTATCCTAATGTTCCTAAGGTAACTCATACTTAAGCCTTGGACACTTTCAAACTAGTTTAACTAAGCATATAGGGTTTAGTAAGCACATAGACCTAATTAGCGTTTGTTTAGGGTTTGTTATGGTTTGTTATGGTTTTGTGGTAAGTTTAGTGTGTTAGATTGGTAAATTACTTATTATGGTGTTGTTGTGATCTTATGCTTGACATACCAGGGGTTTATAGGGTGTGAGTGTTGAGTTATTTGGCTTGTGAGGATACGTGGGCAAGTCTAGAGAGTCATGCAAGTAATGAATGCACATAAAAGGCAAAAATTTACCTGTGAAATAACTACTAAAGGTATTTGTAATGGGAATGATAGTGATGAGATTTTGTGGGTTGTTACAATTACAATTATCACAAACTCTACACTTTCCATGAAGGGTGTAACAACTGAACCCTGTGGAACTTGTATTCACTATCACTTAAACCTATGACTCTCACTCAACACCTATTGTTGACTTTTTAAGCATGTGTCCTAGGTATATGGCTGCTACGGATCTATGGCATATATCCAATTTTCGAGGATATGGAGAAATCATTGAATAGTGATAGAGTCGAAAGCAATATATTCTTGCACGCATACATCACTTTCGACTGGGGGGCTTGATGATGTACCCTCCGATCAGGTCGAAGGACCCCCTTCAAGTATGATCGCAACCTATATAATCGAAGGCTCTGGCTAGCCTCCTAAAACTTTCTTTGGCGTAAAACTAGTCACCTATGATCTAGTTACCAAATGGGAATTCGCCAAACGAAGGATTAAGCCCTTCGGGGTATCGTTCGATAAGTCTTTAGGACGAAACATGTGCCAAGACAGAATATCGCTAAGACCAAGTCTTACCCACGTCCTCTCTTTCTCTTTAGCTACCCCGCTAAACTAGGAGGAGTGGGACATTAAGCCCTAGTGGTCACCACACGTCATGGGACGCCCCATGATCTCCGAAATTGGTGCAAACACTCTCCAAGGTTATTTCATCCCTATAAATAGCCTTGGACGAGTTGGAAATCTGGTATGCAATCCATCCTACTTTACTTTACTACATTTTTCACTTAAATTCTCATAACAAGTACTTATTCACATGCCAGAGGTGGTTCGCAGGGTCCAACCCCTGCGCAATCACTTAACGTAGTGTTTTAGTATTTCTTATTTCAGGTTATATCCAAGCTTGGCGTAATCACAACACCCCTTATATCCTTTGATCACCATCAAAGGCTTGGTCGTGCAATTTATTGTACAATCAGTGGCGCCATCCGTGGAACTCGCTACAATTAGTCCCGTTATTTCCAAGTAAATTAACCCGTCAAATATACTCGCTATTATTCCGGCATGAATCCAGAAAGAGAAGTTACACCCCCACCGGGTTTCTCGACCTTAACACCAATACCATCAACTGACCCTAACAACCTTCCGCCAATCACGGCCTCAACATTCACTACACGATCTAATCCAGAAATAACGCCCAATCACCATGCTTCGACATCTACTCACCCTGAGCCTGTCATTAGCCCTGCTTTCGTTGAAGCCAACTTCGAAGAGTTGGAATCATTATTAAGGGCCCGTAGGAGACAGGTCCAGAATACGGAAATGCGTCGGGAGTTTGAATACTCTAGCGATAATTACGATGAGGAGATGGAGATGGAACCTAGGCCTCAATCGCAGGGGGCACACACTCAGCTATGAGAATTGGATCCCCTTCCATCCGAAGAACCAATGGAAGGTCTGTTAGTTTTGAAGGGATTCCCGAAAGGGATCCTACAAGAAGAGAGGGAACAATGGCTGAAGGCTCCAATGGAAGGAGCCAGTGAAGGGAANTACTCTAGCGATAATTACGATGAGGAGATGGAGATGGAACCTAGGCCTCAATCGCAGGGGGCACACACTCAGCTATGAGAATTGGATCCCCTTCCATCCGAAGAACCAATGGAAGGTCTGTTAGTTTTGAAGGGATTCCCGAAAGGGATCCTACAAGAAGAGAGGGAACAATGGCTGAAGGCTCCAATGGAAGGAGCCAGTGAAGGGAAAACACGCAGGTTAATCTCCCTCCCCTATTGGCCACTCACCTAGGGAGGAACGAAGCAGGGGTTCCGCTACAGCCTTCCCACGCATCTGGCGTAGAGGGCAATCCATTTAGTATGGGAGGAAATCTTCCTCCCAATGGTACGTATCCCCAATTCCACACTAAACCTTACCCTCAAAACCTTTATCCACCGGTAAATGGACAGCCGAATAACCAGAGTTTCCCACAAACTACGTTACCCTTCGGGCATCTCATAGCTTACCCTCCTTATGCTAATAGCTACCCCTTTAATATGAGCACACCTTACCATCCATACCCTAACCAAACTCCATCCGGAATACCCTCCAACCATAATCCGTATCCTGGCATCCCTATGGACGCAGCTCCTTACAATTTCCTGTACTCGGAGCCTACGGGTTCCTCAACGCCTTTCGTTAGGTGGATCGAAGACTATCCATTGCCAGATGGCCTGAAGATGCCTTGCCACATAGGCACTTATGACGGAAAGGTGGATCCGGACAACTTCTTGCATTTGTTTGAAGGGGCGATTAGGATGCAGAAATGGGTCATACCCGTAGCCTGTCATATGTTTACGTACACCTTGAAAGACTCTGCCCGGATTTGGTGGAATGGGCAGAAGCCAGGCGGCATTGTGAATCTCGATGATTTGAAGGCTAAATTCCGGTCACATTTTAGTCAACAGAAGAAATTCACAAGAACTCATCTGACAGTACACAACATCAAACAGAGGGATAGTGAAAGTACAAGAGCCTTCGTCACGAGATACATAGATGAAACTCTTCAGATTTTGGGGTTACATGAAGATCAACGTATCTCCGGCTTTGTACATGGTCTCCGAAATCGAACTTTGGTGAAATTCTTATCCACCGATCTCCCAGCAACGTATAAGGTCCTTATGGAGAAGACCTACACCTGGATCGAAGCCAAGGAGGTGTCCACCAATGGAGCTCCTATTGAAAGCAGGGAACATAGCGGAAAATTCTCAAGGCAATCCTCTTAGGAAGGACCAAGGAGTAAAAACAAGAACCAGCACAGATTCTCTCCTTATAACAAAGGACTTAATCACGGTCTGCTGGAAAGCTTATCGAAGTCCCAAATAGAAATCTTGGCTACAGAGAGGGCAGCGAAGGCTTTCAAACTCCCTCCTCGCATGACCAGCAAAGGGAGGAGCCGAGACATGACCAAGTACTGCTACTTCCATGAAGATTTTGGTCATGAGACGAATAGCTGTAGAGAATTGAAGAAGAAAATAGAGGAAGCTGTCAAGTCGGGACAGTTGACACATCTAGTAAAAGGTATAAGAAATGGAAAAGAAAAGGTCGCCGACACACCAAACGAGAAGAACGACGTCCGCGAAGCCCCGATCCTTATGGTTCGCAGGGGAGGTCCAAGTCAGAAAAAGAAAGGAAATAGAGGAGGGAGCACCCAAAGTAGGGGAAGTAACGTTTCAACCCTTAGCGGGTCAACCCCCCTCGAATGACCCCGTAGTCATAAAGGTCCTCATTTTCAACCGAGAAGTAAACAGGGCCTATATGGACTGCGAAAGTTCTTGCGAGATCATATACGAAACTGTTTCCTGAAGCTCAAGCCTTCTATTAGATCGCAGAGGGTAGACTCGAAGATACCTTTAGTGGGCTTCTCGGGGGAACACTCATGGCCTCTAAGAGAAGTTCCCCTGGACATAACCATTGGCGAAGGCCAACTCGCAAGAACAGAGACCCTCACTTTCGCAATCGTAAGGTCAGATTCCCCTTATAATCTGTTAATAGGAAGAACCGCCATGCAGAAGATGGGCATTGTGGTATCCACCATACATGCAGCAGTTAAGTTCCAAACAGCAAACGGGATAGGGACCGTACTATCCAATTATCACAAGAGAGGAACACCAGAGGCGGGAAAGAAGATCAAGGAAAGTCCTCAAGAGCCTCCGAAGGCTATTTTGAGCTGCGGAGATGCCGAAGAACGTATTGTGGTAAATGAGCTTCATCCAGAGCAAACAGTAGTAATCAGAAAACAACTCCCTATCACCTTCAAAGCAAGCCTGGAAAAGCTCCTGAGGGACAACAAGGATATCTTCGCATGGACATACTCCGATATGACAAGGGTTCCGAGAAGTCTCATGATTGATGGTAAGCCCTTCGGAACAGAACACAAACTTAACGAGTTCAAGCACATTGAGCCTATCAAACAAAAGCGTCGGAGTCTTGCACCTGAGAGAAACGCTGCAGCTTGCAAAGAAGTAGACGAACTAGTGCAGGCAGGTATACTCAGGGAGGTAAAATACCAAACATGGGTGGCTAATCCAGTTATGGTAAAGAAAAGCGATGGAGGATGGCGTATGTGTGTTGATTTTACTGAAATCAACAAAGCGTGTCCAAAGGATTGCTACCCCCTCCCAGAAATAGATTGGAAGGTAGAATCCTTATCAGGGTTCCGTTTAAAATGCTTTTTAGACGCTTACAAGGGGTACCATCAGATACAAATAGCAGTGGAGGACGAAGAAAAGACGGCTTTCTACACAGGAAAGGGAGTTTATTGCTATAAGAAGATGGCCTTCGGCTTGAAAAACGCAGGGGCAACCTACCAGCGTTTGGTAGACAAGGCCTTCAATAAGAAGATAGGAAGGAATTTGGAAGCATACGTTGACGACATGGTCATAAAGAGTAGGACAGAGGAAGACCTACTCTCCGACATTCAAGAAACCTTCGATCAGCTGAGGGCCATCAATATGAAGCTGAACCCAAAGAAATGCTCATTTGGTGTCGAAGAGGGATAATTCCTTGGGCATTTGATCACAAAGCAAGGAATCAAAGCAAACCCTTCAAAGGTAAAGGCCATCACCGATCTGCAAGCCCTAAAGACATTGAAGGAGGTACAAAGCCTTAATGGAAAGCTAGCAGCACTGAGCAGGTTCTTGTCGAAGGGTGCAGACCGATCACTACCATTCTTTAAGACCCTTAAAGGATGTATGGATAAGAATACTTTTCAATGGAGCGTTGAAGCTGAACCCGCCTTTCAAAAGTTGAAGGAGTTTATGGAAATCCTACCAACCCACATAGCTCCAATTAAAGAAGAAGTATTGTACATGTATATCGCGGCGTCATATGAAAGTATTAGCGCAGTACTCCTGGCAGAAAGATAAAATAGGCAAGTTCCAATCTACTTCATCAGCCGGGTTTTACAAGGAGCTGAATTAAATTACCCAGAATTAGAAAAGCTAATTCTTCCTTTGGTTCACGCCGCAAGACGCCTCCGAAGGCACTTCCAAGCTCATCCGATCACGGTACTGACTGATAAGCCCATCAAACAAATACTATCGAAGCCTGAGGAGTCGGGAAGGATAGCTAAATGGGCCATCGAATTGGGAGAGCATGAAATAGAATACAAAGGGCGAAACTCCATAAAAGGTCAAATACTCGCAGACTTTCTCGCTGAAACTCCCTCCGAACCAAGTAAAGATAAGGAGCCTCCCAAGAAGGGGCCTTCGAAGAAAGAGGATAACTGGAAGTTATACACAAATGGAGCCTCAAGCTCTGACGGTTCAGGAGCAGGGTTGATGTTAGTCAATCCAGAAGGGAAAGAGTACACTTACACCCTGCGATTCGAATTTGAAGCGACCAACAACGAAGCAGAATACGAAGCTTTCTTAGCAGGCCTACGTCTAGCTAAAGATATGGAAGTACGTAACTTTTCGATCTTCGTTGACTCGCAGCTGGTCGCCAATCAAATTAACGGCTCCTATGAGGCAAGACAGCCCACCATCAAACAATACCTGGATAAAGCAAATGAAATCCTAAAGGGATTTGAATCCTACACCATTGAGCACATCCGAAGAAACCAAAATAAGAAGGCAGACGCGTTAAGCAAGCTAGCCTCAATGGCCTTTGCTCACTTAACCAAAGAGGTCTTGTTTGAGGTGTTAGCTGACAGATCTATCCAAAGGAAGGAAGTATCGTATGTGATATCCAAGGAAGGAACCAATTGGATGACTCACATAAGGGAGTACTTGATAAGCGGTATTCTACCGAAAGATCCAAAGCTAGCAAGGAAAGTCAGAATCAAGGCTCCTCAATACAGGCTAATAGGAGACCACCTCTACAGAAAGTCTTTTTTATCTCCTTGGCTTCGTTGTGTCGGGCCCAAGCAAGCTGCGAACATAATTTATGAAGTTCACGAAGGATCTTGCAGTCTACAAGTAGGACCTCGCTCCGTCATCTCTAAGATAATGAAGCTAGGGTACTACTGGCCATCAATGCATAGGGATGCAATGGAAATAATACATAAGTGCAAGGCATGCCAGATCCACTCAAAAGTCCCAAGATTACCTAAACAAGACATGACTTCTGTCACATCTGCGTGGCCTTTTTCCCAATGGGGAATCGACATAGTAGGGCCTCTGCCAGTAGCACCAGGAGGAGTGAAATATTTGGTCGTAGCCATTGACTATTTCACCAAATGGGTCGAAGCCAAGCCTTTGGCATCTGTGATAGGAAGACACATGGAGAAATTTGTATGGGAACACATCATTTGCCGCTTCGGAGTCCCACATCATCATCTCTGATAATGGGAAGCAATTTGTCGAAGGAGTATTTCCTAGTTTTTGCAATGGTTTAAAAATCAAGCAATCATTCACATCCGTGTATCACCCTCAAGGTAATGGCCAAGTAGAAATTACCAACAGAGACATTATCAATGGAATTGAAAGAAGGCTGGGACGAAGTCACCATGGGTGGGTGGACGAGCTACCCCAAGTTCTCTGGGCTCATAGGATGCATCCCAAGTCGAGTCACGGGGAAACACCTTTTAGCCTCACTTATGGCACAGAAGCTGTCATTCCCTCAGAGATAAGTGTGGAAACAGAGCGCATTATGAACTTTGATGCCTCAGAAAGCGAGGAGAAGCTACGAGAGAATCTAGATTTACTCAAAGAATGGAGAGAAATAGCTTCTATCAGAGAAGCTATGTACAAGCAGAAATTGGAAAGATGTTACAACAACAGGGTTCGACCTTCAAGCTTCAAACCATGCGAGTATGTCCTTCGACTTAATAGCGCAAGCAAAGTCGAATACCAAGGAAAGTTGGGACCGAAATGGGAAGGACCTTACGTAGTAGCAGTGCCTACGGTAACAGAGCCTATAAATTGGCGACAATCTTTGGAGACGAAGTCGACAGGACATGGAATGGCACCAACCTTCGTAAGTTTTACATTTAAGACTTACAACCTTTTAGAGAGTTTGTTTGTTTCAAATTTATGTATTGCACTCTTCTCATTATGGGAAAGAAGCATTAATGGTAGGCGTCTTAGTATTCATTTCATAAAATGATGTAATCCTCTCTACCCAATTAATGATATAACGCATTTCCCTCAAATCTCTTGTTTCGTTTTATACAACAAAGATTTATTCGGCCAAGTACTACAAGTTTCAATGTTCCAAGGATGATTTAAGATATTTATGTCTTGCACACAACATCCATTATAATTCAAATTAACTTTCCTAAAAACGTCTATGGGTATTCGAAGCCCCCTGACTATAAGGATAAAGATGGAGTGGGTCGCAACCCTGTCAACAGTTAAATTATACGATTGCTAAAAATCTTGGTTCAAAGTACACACAATAAGGATATTCATCTACGGTAACCTTAGGTTGTATATTAACATTGTTGAATAACGTTGAGAGAAGAGAAACATATATTTAAAGGATAAAAAATCCTAAGGCAAGTAGATAACAAAAAAGTAAGCATCCTAAAAATCAAAGTAGCAAGGAGAAAACATGTTCGGAGGGTACAAACCACCCTCGGGATAAATCATTGCCAACAAGGCAGCATTTATGCATTCTTTGATAAGTTGGGATCTTCTTGATGAGAGGGAGGCTTAACAGGAGAGGTCCTCCTACTTGGAGAGGAAGGCTGAATCCTACAGGGCTTCTTCGACAGTAGTTTTTCAATGGAGGCCATTAGATCTTTGGTTGCCTCAGAAAGAAAAGGAAACTCTGCCGATGCAAACACATTGCTGACAGCATCGTATTCCCTTTCATGCGATGGGCGATAGTAAGGAACCTTCGACAAGATCACAGGCTCTCCAGTTTTAGCAATTTCTTCCAGGGTAGTATATTTACCATGGAACATGGCAGCATTCACCAAGCTGGCCACCACTTGTCCGACTTCATCACTATGATACAACTCCATGGCAATGTAAGGAACAACCTTGGCCACAACCTCTGCCCTATCTTTCTAGAGACCTTCACATTGAAGGCTTAAAGCAGCTACCTCCTGTTGCAATTTAGTTTTTGCTCCATGAGCCTATTCTTTTCAGATTTAAGACCTGAACACTTCGACTCAAGAACATACACTCTCTCCTTTAGCCCAATCGCTTTGGCCTCCTCCATCTTGAGCCTACCACACTCAGCCTGGGCTTCCTATAGTTGACTGGCAAGCTTCATGGCATTGGATCGTGGATCTTNTATTCTTTTCAGATTTAAGACCTGAACACTTCGACTCAAGAACATACACTCTCTCCTTTAGCCCAATCGCTTTGGCCTCCTCCATCTTGAGCCTACCACACTCAGCCTGGGCTTCCTATAGTTGACTGGCAAGCTTCATGGCATTGGATCGTGGATCTTGCACAGTTGGGTTCTTCTCAATATCCTTTGTAGCTCTGTCACACTTTGCCTTTCAGCTCGGTGATCAACAGCTCCCTTTGTTCCTCTTGATCCAGAACCACACTCAACTCCTTTTTAGCATTTTTAACAGTCCGAACTAACTTTCTTGTTCGGGTATTGAGATGGTTATCCAGAATAGCTTGCCTTGTGCAACTTTTGTCGTGAAGGTCACACAACTTCTCTATTGACATATTGTCAAGAACTCCCTTCCAGCAGGCCGAAGTAACACCTTCAACCAGTCGGTGGCAAGCTTGGGAGTTGGGGAGTTCCTTTGTGTTAGATAACCCTGCACATATTCGAATTATGAGCTGTTTGAAGCTTTAAATTAACTTTGTGACGATACTTAAGTCGTAATGAGTTGTTACCATGAATGTCCTCATCATCTGAATCCTCGAAGGGTACTGAAGCAGCAGTTTTATCCTGGGATTCCTTCTGTTTTGTAACTCTGGATAGGGAAGTTGGTATGTCAAGCTTTCTCTTGATTGGAAGCTTCGCAGCCTTCATTCCAGTCCTTTTCCTTTCAAGAACCCTGTCAGCTATACCAGAGGTTCCAGCATAGGTCATGGGGCCATCATCGGAGGAAAGGATTTCCACATCAGGAATGTCTTCTATTGCCAAAGGAGCCTCCTCGGCATTGATGGGAACCACCCCTTCAACTGAATTTGTTGGCTCAAGTACCATGGCATCCACGTCATTACTGTTGACTGAGACTGAAGGAGAACCTACCCCGTAGCTGAAGTCTCTAGGATCCCTGGGAATGAAGCTAGCTTCCTTTGCGCCACCAGATACGACGAAGTTTCGAAAGGCCATTACTGCAAAATAAAGATACATAAATATCATCAGATATGTTATTCATCTATGTTAAGTTACATATACATACTTTGGCCATCACAAAGGATTTCTGGCAATAAGGGAGATCCTTCCCAACAGTCCACAAGATCAGCCATAAAGAGGATGGGTTCTGGAAAGGTTTGCACATCCACCAGGTATCTAGCGAGACGTTGGTAGAGTGGATCGCTTCGGACAATGAGGGGTAGCTGATCATTGAATTTCTTGTGATCAAAACGGAATGCTTCATTCAAGAGTGCTAGTACTCTGGAGGTATGATTGTATCTTGCACATAAAAGAATTTTCCTTTCCAATTGGTTATGTTTGTAAATGGTTTGGTGATCAACACGGGCACATCTGCTTCACCCCTCTTCGACAGTGTTAGCCAATCTCCTCCGGGACATAGGTTAAGGAAGCCTCGTAGCACATTTAGTGTGGGCTCATAACCATACGCCTTACACATTACTATGTAGGTGGTGAGTTTGGCTAGACCGAAGGGATTAAACCTTGAAATATGCACCTCATAATATTGTAGCAGCTCTAGAAATAATGGATGCAGGGGTATTCTTAGATTTGACCGGGTAAAGGCATGAGTATACAAACCCACATACCCTTTTGGGGCATCATAGATGTTTTGATTATTTTTTGGGAGCATAACTTTGTGTTGTTTGGGTATCGGGTAATCATCTAGAAAAAGGGCTAGGGCTTCTCTCGAAAGAGTACATTTTTGTTGTCTTATGATACGTTTAGCATCCATACTCATGGCTACGCTGTGATACCTAAAAATTTTAACTACAAGATGAGGGAAGAGGTTACCTTTTGATTGTTGCAGATGAGCACGTCACAACTTTGTGAAAGTTGCAGTGGAAAAGGGTGTGTGTAGCTTAGGATTTGAGAGTGCATAGGTATTTATACTATACGTAATTGTATCTAGTAGATGCTTTAAATTTTGAAAGATAGTTGAGATTAACGATAATCATGCCGTTACAATCTTTTGTTCAACGGATAAGTCATAGACATGCGCATTTAATGCGTTTTTGAATTTCAAAAATTCCCCTTATCCAATTTTCGAGGATATGGAGAAATCATTGAATAGTGATAGAGTCAAAAGCAATATATTCTTGCATGCATACATCACTTTCGACTGGGGGGCTTGATGATATACCCTCCGATCAGGTCGAAGGACCCCCCTTCGAGTATGATCGCAACCTACATAATCGAAGGCTCTGGCTAGCCTCCTAAAACTTTCTTTGGCATAAAACTAGTCACCTATGATCTAGTTACCAAATGGGAATTCGCCAATCGAAGGATTAAGCCCTTCGGGGTATCCTTCGATAAGTCTTTAGGACGAAACATGTGCCAAGACAGAATATCGCTAAGACTAAGTCTTACCCACGTCCTCTCTTTCTCTTTAGCTCCCCCGCTAAACTAGGAGGAGTGAGACATTAAGCCCTAGTGGTCACCACATGTCATGGGACGCCCCCATGATCTCCGAAATTGGTGCAAACACTCTCCAAGGTTATTTCATCCCTATAAATAGCCTTGGACGACTTGGAAATCTAGTATGCAATCTATCCTACTTTACTTTACTACATTTTTCACTTAAATTCTCATACCAAGTACTTATTCACACGTCGGAGGTGGTTCGCAGGGTCCAACCCCTGCGCAATCACTTAACGTAGTGTTTTAGTATTTCTTATTTCAGGTTATATCCAAGCTTGGCGTAATCACAACACCCCTTATATCCTTTGATCACTATCGAAGGCCTGGTCGTGCAATTTATTGTACAATCAATATTCATAAAAACGTCTCTTTTCGAGTCATTTTCTATTACTGTAATTGTGATTCCATGAAGTAATACCCCAACCCTAAATCCGCTGCGAACTGTAAAAATGGGGGTGTTACATGAACCAGAACCGTCTCCTATCAGAATAGATTCTATCTTCCCTCAGCCTTTTTCTCTTTCACTTCCGCATGGTACTAAACACATCAAATGTTTGGTTACTTCCGTATCCATTATCTTCTCAACTTATCCACACTTTTCAACCTTCATTCTCACTAACAATGCTTCCGCATCCCACTCATCTTCCTCGCACTTCAAGCGAAGAATAAGTTAAGATAACCCTTCTTCATCAAGATAGAAAACCCCATTAGAACCTTATCACTAACCTCATAACCTTGAAGATTTTATCTTCTTAATCCTTAGGATATCTCCACGTGATCACATGCCTCATCATATGAATTTTCTATGAATATTCACAATGATTGAGAAATGCTACGTGACTTCAAAGGTGGAGTTTATTGTACGCTATCCATCACTTGTCATGACGTTACTAAGCTCATCGCTTCCGTCAACGTTTGTTTTCCTCTTTATTTATTTATTTATTTTTCTTGTCTAGAAGGTCATAGATTGAGGGGGAGCGAAAACACACTCATATAGTCTTTCAACAAACACTCTCAAGAAAACACAAATGTGGTTCTTATTCCCTAGAAAACTTACCTTTAGCTACCCAGAACTAGGCTGTACAGGAAAATTCGTGACTTCTAGGTCACGGTACCATTAAATAGGCCACAATACCGTTAAATTTAATGGTACCGTTCGGTATTTAGTGGTACCGTGCCCCTGTTTAACGAATTTTCAATGTTTCCTTTAGATCCCTACATCTCTAACCTCAAACCTGCAAAATTTTGCAAAATCACATACACCCTAAAATTCCTTCACTACATCATAGGACACTACCACCAACCTTAATTCGAATCCCACAACTCTTGCCTATTTAAGGCCTCACCATTGCAAGCTTATCTTGCATCTCATCTTCAAACCTCACATTAACATCATTCATCATCACACTTAACCCTTATAACTAAACTTCACTCTNCTACATCATAGGACACTACCACCAACCTTAATTCGAATCCCACAACTCTTGCCTATTTAAGGCCTCACCATTGCAAGCTTATCTTGCATCTCATCTTCAAACCTCACATTAACATCATTCATCATCACACTTAACCCTTATAACTAAACTTCACTCTAGATTGTGTTATTTAATTTCAAAACCTTCAACCCTTATATCAATCCCACTCAAACTTTTTAGCTACACTTCACTCTTGATAGTGATAGTTAGTCTAAAAACTTTCAACCCATCGATCATTACACTCAAACCTTACAACTATTCCTCACTTTTGATTAGTGTTAGTTAGTTCAACAACCTTCAATCCTCACAATTACACAAAACCCTTCATGCACCAAATTATCTCAAACACACAACTAGGTTCATCCAAACTAGAAATCTAGAACTTAGTTACCTCAACCCTATTAGAGATATCCACCAACAATCCTGTTAGGATCACATTCACATTTTCTTTTTCTCTTTCGAAATATATCATGCATCTCATTGTCAGTGCAAATGATATATTAATCTAAACCATCTTTCTCTACCTTTCTCAAAGGTCAAAACCAACACTTTCATATCATTCTCATTTTCATTTTTCTTGTCATATCTTCAATCGAGTCTACTTTATGGCATGACTTGTCATAAGAGTAATTATTTAGATTATGTCTTATCAACAAACCATCCTTAACACCAATCATCTTAGGTAGATGATTATGTCGCTCAAAAGGTTTGTTAGAACTTGCCTTCCCAATGACAACTTGGAAGAAGTCATTTTGTGTGTTAGTCAATGAACGAATCTCGTTCTTGTTAGTGTGATTGATTGAACAATTACACCTTAGGTTGTTGGTCAAGTGTCTTTGAAATGCAATATGCATTCATCTTTTTATGCCACTCAACTTTCTTGGGCTTTCTTTTTGGTCTTTATCCTTTTGGCACACTCTTAGGCGGTGTTACTCACATATTTTAACCGTTGCATGTCTTGCTATGTGTATTCTATCCCTATAATGTTGCTCCTATATTTTTATATATTATGTTGCACTAAGCTAACCCTTGATGTAGGAAAAGTCTTTGTATAAATTTGTATGAATTTGATCCATGGATCCGCTAGATACTAAGGTGAATAAACAAGGGGATTCAATCACCACTGGGGAGCATTGAGCTAGGGGGAGCTCGGAGGTGGTTGAATACATAGCACAAAGTCTTTCTAATAGTGGTGATCGAAGACTTCACTGGGATGATGCAAGCTCACCTTGGTGGGAAGAAAGGATAGTGGTGTAATAAGAGAGAGTAACGAGTGAATTTAAAGGGGAGCTCAAGGAAACTACCTTTTAGCTTCGACAAAAGGGGGAGAATGGAGTGTAAACAGGTAACTTTTGCATTTTACTATGTGTTACGGTTTACATATTTGTCATCATCAAAAAGGGGGAGATTGTTAGTGCAAATATTATGATATCTAAACTAAACGGTTTCTTCGGTTTTAATAATGACAAACATGTAACTTATAACGCATGACGTAAAATGCGCAAGTTACTTGTAAACACAAATCATCAACGCATACTTACATCAACATCTCTTGACGTCTCAAGTATGCTTCAATAGAGTCGTAGATTTCTATCCCGACGTAAATCACTCAAGGTATGAACAAACAAATTTAATACTTGATGGATGATCAAAGAAATAATTTTTTTTTGTTCTAAACTTCACATTTTTATAAATGTGACAAAACATATTTTAAAAATATATTTTACAAATTATTTTTGGATTATAAAGAAATGTTTTATTTGAGAAAATTATTTCAAAAATCTCAACAGCTATATTTTTACCCAAATCAGCTCCTAACTCCCCCAAATAAACTTTCACCACTAAAAACAAAAATGGGAGCGTTTTTGTCCCGAACAGTACCACGGTACCACTAAATTTAGTGGTACCGTGTGACAATTAGTGGTGCCGTCCCTAACGGCCAAATTTCTCTTTGCCTATAAATAGTGGACCATTTTACACTTCCCATTTGATTTTTCCAGCCACTTTTCTCTGGTTTAATCCCTTCTTAGTTAGATCACTTTCTTTCATCATTTAGAGAGTCTTAGTTTGTTTTAGAGTGATCCAATCATCAATTCAAGTGATCACCTTCATTCCTCTTCTAGTTCAAGAGAAAAAACAAAGTATCNCGGTACCACTAAATTTAGTGGTACCGTGTGACAATTAGTGGTGCCGTCCCTAACGGCCAAATTTCTCTTTGCCTATAAATAGTGGACCATTTTACACTTCCCATTTGATTTTTCCAGCCACTTTTCTCTGGTTTAATCCCTTCTTAGTTAGATCACTTTCTTTCATCATTTAGAGAGTCTTAGTTTGTTTTAGAGTGATCCAATCATCAATTCAAGTGATCACCTTCATTCCTCTTCTAGTTCAAGAGAAAAAACAAAGTATCAAGAAGATACAAAGTGTTAAAGTCATTGAGTAGTGCACTTGCATTACTGGTTGTAAGCTTGTTGTATCTTGATATACATCAAGTAGTCATTACCTTTGTTTAGTCTTGTAAGAGTGGATCATTGTGATCTTGTTGAGATCTTGGAGATCTCTTGTAGCTAGTGAGCTTGTGTGTTGATCAAGTGGATCAAAGGTAGATCGGGTAGATCGTGTAGGTTGTGTTGATTGTGTGATTTGTGAAGATCGGGTAGATCGTGTGTAGATCGGGTAGATCGAGTGTAGATCATGTGGATCTTGAAGCTTGTGTGATTTATGAGGATCGAATAGATCTTGGTAGATTGGTACTAGCTAAGATTAGTACTTGACATTTAGCTTAGTGTCGGAAAATAATGTAAGTGACGTTGTATTGTTTTCTCCAACGAGAATGGAGCTTGTTGATTAGTGAAGTAACTCTCAAGTTGGGTACTCGGGGAGTGGAGTATGGCGAAGAGGAGCTTCGTGACCGAACGTATAAAAATTTCCGTGTCCGGGTTTGCGTTTTCTTAACCTATCTCTTTACTTTGTATCTTTGCATTTATCATTTTATACTTGCATTGCTTTTATGATTGTGTGGCTTATTGCATATGTTATGTGATATTTATGTGTGTCAATGTTTGTGTCATGGTAATATGCTTCACATATGGAAATCCACTATCACTAGTTGTAGCAAGACTTTTTGTTGAGACTTCTCATATTACATCAAACTTGATTGGTCATTTGATACAAAAGTTTTAAGTTTTTAATGGAAATGTATTCACCCTCCTCTACGGTTTCCACATTCCGTGCTTTTCATAATGCTTTTACGTGTATGCATGCTTAGTTTATCTTTAGAACCTTTAGTTTTGGTAGTATTGTAAGGTTTCCTGTATCTGTTACGCTTTATGTGGTTGACTTGATACCTCAATCCATTTAGTAGGCTAGAAGAATTGACCATCGGGCACTAGCCTGACAGATTGCGAGGAAATGGGAGGGATGACAACTGACCATACTGCCTTGCGTGAGAATTGACCATAAGACCACCTTGCAAGCGGAGGTACTTAAGAAGTTAGAGAAATGGCCTATGATCGTGACAACGGGCCATTTAAGATAATTCTAGCATGTAGTGGCATTTAGTGACTCAAACCCGTCTACCGTACATCGGCTTACTAGCATGGGGTAGTGCCTGTAGTTCCTGGCAGCATTCGGGGGAGATAGGCTAGGGAACTTGACCATATGAACCTAGTGACACATGTCCGCCCCACCTAAAGCATGAGATTAGTTTAATAGGAAACATGACTATAAGTGATATAGGAGGATTAATTAGGCTAGCACACTACTCTCTTACTGCTCACAACTTTACTTTTTATTGCTTTCTGTTTTAGTTTCATTTCATTTCAAACAATCAATCAATCATTGCTACTTTAAAATTAGTTTTAATTAGTGACATTAGACTTAGACATAGTCCGCACCACATAGCTCTTGGGAAGACCTCAGAATTACCATTACTAGCCTACACACAACCAGATTCTCTGTCCGTTAGTGCATAAGGTAGACCTAGGGTAAAACGAGAATTTATAAATATTAAACCTGGTTAGAAATCCTGCATCACTCCTTCAATTGATCAACATACATAGACAAATATTGAAAATCATATAATACCACTTGAATCTTTTGACCCTTTCCAATCAGCAAATTATAAGTTTATTTAAACCCGAAGCAAAACGACGCCGTTTTGCCCCCCAAAAATGTTGCCCGCCATTTTTTTCCCGCCAAATAATATGGCCCATTCTTCTTAGCCTGTTTTCTTGGCCCAGTTAGCCCGGATCTCCTTATCTTTAACATGAGCCACACATCTCCTTATCTTCTCAAACCCTTCCAGATCATCCACACACAAACACACACCTGCAAGAATGATAAATGTTTTGAAAATGAATTTCTTCACAAAGTTACCAGGTAAAATTTTATGGTTTTCGGTTTCATTGTATACAATTTTCTGGATTTAAATCCCTTAACTTTTTGGGCGGAAGCAGTAAAGCACGCCATTTATATACTGAATAGGGTACCTACACGAGCACTGGAAGATAAAACACTGTAGGACCTTGGATACAACCTAAATCACGACTTATTCAAGCTTATTCTAGAGAGAGAGTAGAGAGAGAGAGTGGAGACTTCATTAAGAAAAATAAGAACTATGTGTGTTATTGATGATGAAGCTCAACCTCAATAATGAGGTTTACATTACATTATATAGATCTAACAAGTCTAGGGCTTTTGATATTACATGTATGGCCCTTAGACTTCTTTCTATTTGAACTAATGGACTTATAACTCTTGAAACGTTTTCTAACGCAACCTATTACATGATTTAAGACTTTAATGACCGACACTTTAATTTATAAAAATACAAAGCTAACAAACACCGTATGAAGTACTCTACAGCAGAAAACCAAATCTGGAAACCTTAAGAATATTCGGATGCACAGCTTATGCTAAAATAACAATCCCTCACTTGAAGAAATTGGATGACCGAAGCATACCGATGGTTTATTTAGGAGTAGAGGAAGGATCTAAAGCATATAGGCTATATGATCCAGTAGGAAAGAAGAAACATGTTAGTAGGGACGTAAAGTTTATGGAAACAAAACCGTGGGATTGGGATAAGAGTGAAGAGGATACAAGCACACAAGACTCATTTTGGGCTAGTTTTGTGGTAGATGGAGTTGACAATGAAATTCCTACACAAGTCAACTTAGAAAACAATGAGAACCCGTATCCAATACCGGATCCATTACCAGATCCGACATTAGAACCAGATTCACCAGTCACACCACCAACATACAATTACGAACCTAACTCGGAAGATGAAATAGAAGCTACTACTATTAGCTCACAGGGAGCTCACGACATAGATATGATCACAGTCCAGTACGAGGTCTAAAAGATTTAGCAGAAATTTATGCAACTGCACAACAAGTAGAAGCACCTAGCTTATTCTTCACTAAAGAAGAACCTCGTAACTACAAGGAAGCATCAAAGGATGAGAAGTGGATTGAGGCCATGGAGATTGAATTGGATTCAATCAACAAGAACAACACATAGACCTTAACAACATTGCCTACAAATCAGAAGGCAATAGGACTCAAATGGGTTTACAAAACCAAGAGAGATGCACAAGGAAGGATCATCAAGTATAAAGCAAGATTAGTAGCAAAAGGTTATGTACAAGAACAAGGAATAGACTTTGATGAGGTAATTGCACCGGTTGCTAGGATAGAGACAGTTCGATTAATATTAGCACTAGCAGCATATCATGGATGGCAAGTACACCACTTAGATGTAAAATCAGCATTCTTACATGGAGAACTGAAGGAAGAAGTCTATGTTCACAACCTGAAGGTTTCATTCAACAAGGAAACCTTGGAAAAGTCTACAAGCTAACTAAAGCTTTGTATGGCTTAAGACAAGCACCAAGAGCTTGAAATGTGAAGCTTGACCAAACCTTGAAGTCATTAGACTTTAAGAAATGTAATCTCGAACAAGCAGTTTACACAAAGAGAAGCAAAACTTCTACACTGATAGTTGGAGTATATGTAGATGATTTAATAATCATGGGAACTCCAAAGAAGGAAATAGACTTGTTCAAATCCCAAATGGAAGATAAATTTGAAATGAGCGACTTAGGATTGCTAGCATATTACCTTGGGATAGAAGTTACACAGACAGGAGGAGAGATTACAATCAGGCAAACAGGATATATTAACAAGATCCTAAAAGAGACTAATATGACGGGCAGCAATGATACCAAGATACCATTGGATCCCGACACTAAGTTGGTCAAGGCGGAAGATGGAAACCCAGTTGACGCAACTTATTACCGTAGCTTAATTGGAAGTCTCAGATATTTACTACATACAAGACCGGATCTTAGTTACTCAGTCAGACTACTCAGCAGATTTATGCAAGAGCCAAAGGACCATCATCTGAAGGTAGTGAAACAGGTAATCCGATATATCAAAGGAACAAAAGAACATGGAATAATATACAAGAAGGAAGGCGTCTGCAAGATAACAGGTTACAGTGACATTAGTTATGGAATCAATACCGATCAAGGAAAAGGAACTACTGGAGTCGTATTTTACTTTGGAGAGTCACCTATCACTTGGTGTACTCAGAAGCAACCAACAGTGGCGCTCTCATCATGTGAATCAGAATTCATGGCGGCTACTGCAGCAGCATGTCAAGCCTTATGGTTAAAACGTTTACTTAGTTAACTAACTGGATTGGAAGAAAAAAGGATAACGCTTAGAGTTGACAACGTATCAGCTATAGCACTCATGAAGAACCCAGTATTTCATGGAAGGAGTAAACATATAGACATTCGCTATCATTTCATTCGGGAATGCGTAGAGAATGGTCATATAAATGTGGAACACGTTAGCGGAGAACTACAAAGAGCAGACATATTAACGAAAGCTTTACCAAGAATCAAGTTTACAACTATGAGACAAATGCTCGGAGTTCAAGACCTTGGAGAAAGCAACGATCAAGATTAAGGAGGAGAATGTGAACTAAATAATCTCGATGTTACTTTCTGGAAACTCAAAGGACCATACGTGTAGTTTAGAAACTTTGTAACTGCCATAATCTTCTGGAAACATAGCGAATGGTTGTGTCCTTTGATCACACCCATTCGAATAGACAGAACCAAAGGGAACGCACCCTTTTGCGTGAACAGACACGATGGTTCCTCGTAACCATTCGTTAGTATAAATACATGTAATCCTGTAACATTACAATAGTTAGAAGAATTAATATAAGTTATCTTTTGTTTATTTTGTTTGCAAATCATATTCGACTCATACACAACCAAACGATCCAAACACAAACATACACGACAGAAACTTTGGGACAACAACCCACACCGGGTTCCCTAATAAGAAGTGGGTTGTTCTTGGTCTTTTTCAATAGTATCATAATTACTCTTTCAATCTCCTCGTCCCGACCAATCACAGGACCAAGTTTGCTATCTTGTTCCACAAGGTCATGACCGTAAGTCTTAAGCGCTCTATATTTCACCATTCTATTGTCACCAAATGCACTTTGCACCCTAAAGTCTTTGCCTCTAAAGTGTTGAACCTCCGTTTTGAGACGAGACACGCTTACTTTGGCTTCATGTAAAAGGTCCACTATTTTGGAACGTTGAAGAAGACCCAACATCAAGTGATCATAAGCCAAATAGGTATCACCGGTTCTCCTTTGAAGTTTTTGAGCCCATCGAAGTGTAACTAGTACATGTGTATAAACGAGAACACAATCAAGGGTTGTGGACTGTGAATGGAGTTTCCTTAATGCTTCATTAAAGACATACTCAGCTCTATTACTTGTTTCTTCATCGTCTACATTGGTTATAGCTTGTTTGAACAAGATGTTCCAAAAGGAGATCGAAGCAGCGGCAACATGTAGGAGTGTGAATTCTTCATGTCCTTTAGCCTTGGCGATGTCATGAGCAGCCATGAGTGTATCGTAAGTGAGACGAGTGAAAGTGTCAGGATCCAACATTGACGATGATAGATGCTATAAAACCTGCAAGCACAAACAGAATAACATTACTCTGTGTTAAATAGACTAATATTATGTACTGTAAGAAACATACACAATCGCCCAGTTGCATAAATTAAATCCAAATCATCAAATCTTGCCGCACCTATGATTCCAGATAAAATAACAAAAGTGAGATGACCAATAGGATCTCGAGTTACATAAATGAAAAAATTTGATTTATTGTTAGAGTCGACAGGACAAGACGGTTTACATACATATTAACTGAAGTAGGTCTAAGTAACAAGGTTCGACAACTCCAGATTATAAGTTTATTTAAACCCCAAGCAAAACGACGCCGTTTTGCCCCCCAAAAATGTTGCCCGTCCTTTTTTTTTCCCGCCAAATAATATGGCCCATTCTTCTTAGCCTGTTTGCTTGGCCCAGCCCGGTTCATTTAGCCCAGATCTCCTTATTTTAACATGAGCCACACATCTCCTTATCTTCTCAAACCCTTCCAGATCATCCACACACAAACACACACCTGCAAGAATGATAAATGTTTCGAAAACGAATTTCTTCACAAAGTTACCAGGTAAAATTTTATGGTTTTCGGTTTCATTGTATTTAATTTTCTGGATTTAAGATTTAGGGTTTCCGGTGACTATAGGGTTTTGTGTTCTTTGATCTAAAATAATTTTCCTTTGGCTTTAATATTTTGTTGTGGGTTTGAAAGGTCTATGGATTATAATGTTTTTCGTTGCTTTTTGTTTTAGGAACGTGAAAGTGGTATTCAAATGTGGTGAATTATAGGGTTCGCTTGGTATGCAACGATGGTCTCTTTATGCAGAGTTCAGGTTTCCTTTTTTTTTCCCCTAATATGGTCCGGGAATTTAATCTTTATGCCTGAATTTTGTGCTTTGTTTCCAATATGTGTTGATTGCAGGTATATCACAGGTTGTCTGTAGCGACCGCGGACGAGTGCGTTTTTATCAGGTTTTGTCTCGCCTTTGGTTGTCATTAGCCGAAGGTAATTTTGTATTGCTAAATGATTATTAGTTATTGGCTTATAGGCAATCGAGCTTTTGCTATGATTTTTGGTGCCGCAAGAATAGTTCCTTTGTGTTTTTGTTTTTACGAATTGGGTATGATCTCAGGTTAGAGGTATGTTGTTGGTGATGCTCTTTTATGAATCCTTTTTATATAATTAAAAGTAGTAATAAAGTATTAATCGGAGTTGTTGATGATGTACCTTTACTTGGACGAAAAGATTCCTTAAACGCACTAAAAATGACTATTTTGCCATAGATATCGATAATGAAATCAGCCATTGCTGATGAACTTAGATCTTTCGAAAATTAGTACATTTACGGTTTTATGTTTCAAAACTGTTGTATATGGTGTGTGGACATTGATTTACTTCATGTTAACCTTTGACGTTATATTATTTTGGTAGATATAAATGAACCATTGCAGAATGTCCGTGTTAATTACCGTGGAGATAATGGCTGCACACAATCGTTGGCCGGAGGCAAGTTAACTTACACATTCGTATTATTTTGATTTGTGGGGTTTTGATGAAATTAGGGTTAAATTGCAAGGGAGCCTAAGTTAATTTTTGTGAATGCTTATTTTTGTTTAGATTCAGCTTGGGGGATGAGGGAATACACCTCACAAAAAATGCAGAAGATCCATCACGAGCTAAACAAACCAAAACAATCTGTAAGTATCTCACGTCTAAATGTTAAAGTTACTTAATTTTTTCCGCTAACAATGTTTTCTTTTAATTATTGGTTTCAGCAATAATCTGTATTAGTGGCGGCAAATTGCATATGGGAGGTTGGTATATCCAAGTCGTTTGGTCGATTGCAGTCTCATAGGACGACAATCACCCGAAGGAATTTCTGTAAGATGACTTTTTTTTTAAGTTTAGAATTTTTAGATATAAATTCTATCTTTCTTATGTTTTTGAGAACATCTTACGCACTTGCTGATTTTAGGTAATAAGGAGGCTAATGTGATCTGATATATGGTTTTGACAACAAGGATATGGGCAATTTACAAGGAAACCATTGATACTCTGATTTTGTCATACGTTGAACTTGATATTGGTGGTAAGAAGGTTCACGCTGGTTGATATTGAAGGTAATGGTTTGTGTCAAATCCGTTCGTAAAAGTGAACCTGCGAAGGTGCAACGGGGATAACTGATAAGTACTAGATTCATATTCAATCGGTATGAAATCATTGTTCACTTTTTTATTTTACAGAAGCAAGAGGTACTGTACTGATATGCATATGGAACATCACTTTAGTTGCTTCTTTATCCCAAGGTGATTGTTATACTCTTTTTTCTAACAGTTCATACGATTTGTGTTATCTCATAATTGCAGCATATTATTGCGACATCGTGTGCATGCATAGGATATAGGCCAGTCGTGTTGGATTTCGCCTATGGAATCATTCGTCAGGAAACTGCAGTGCCGTATCAGATTCACAACCAAATCATATAAAAGCGAGTATTTTGGGTACGGATGGGTCTGATGGCTATGAAACACTTTACATTTGAAGTTTATTTAACCTAAATGGTGTGCAACTACAGGTGATCTTATCATTCTATGTCTATGTTCATGTTAAGTGTTTTCTAATATACAATCGTATATATGTAACTGGGAGATACTTGAATTGCAGCTTGCTTTCTGGCATCCATCAAAGGTTGAGTCCAAACATCCTCGGTTTCGCTTTGAATGATTATAATATATTGGCCTGAAGACCCAGGTTATGCTTCTTCTTTTGCAATATCTTTAAACTTTTAAATGAATTATTGGGCATATGTCTTAAGCAATGGTTCAAATGGTTGGATTAATGGTATTTGGTTTTACCATCCCAATTTTTACTTAAAAATAAATACCGTGCGGGTACCTGATAAGCAATTTTGATAAGATTTTTAGTGCTGTTATTAATTATTGATGTGCGGTAAATCATTTACATATACAGTCCGGTAACTTTTGCAGCCTGCAGAAAATAAGGTGGTGATCCAAGTCTGAGGTAAGTGATTATAATTGTTCAAGGTCTTTAACTGTGGATGCGTGTGGCATGTCGACTGAATCTGTAAGCTTACCCTCGATCAGTAACACCCGTACTTTTCATGTCTTATTACTATGCATTTTCCTATGCCTGTGTTTTGTGTTCATACACTTACTTACGTTGCTGACACATGTGTATTGTTGCCTGTTATCGTTGCAGTCCGGACAAGCACGGCGCATGTGCGACCTGCCAACACAGTTCCGGGTCGTGGTAGGCGTGTTTTACTTTTTTATGGTATCAAAATTTAGGTAGATTCATGTGTATGTAAACTAATTATTTGCATTTGTTAAATTGAACTAAACAGGATACGAGTGAGATTGAATGGAACAAATTGATTGCTTAAAGGAAATATGTGATTCTTTGAATGGTACAGGTATGGATGGTCTTTATCTTTAACTTTTTATGATACGTTGGCTCCGTTTAAGATCTAAATGATTCTCTTGCAGCTAATCAAGCTGTGGAGGTTCGTTAAGGAGAAGGGATACGTTTAATAGCCAAAGTCACCATTAAAAGAACAAAAATTGTAAGTAGCTTAAAAGCTTTCTTTTTAATAGATAGTTAACCGTTGTAGGATGCTTGGTGTGTTAGACTATGTTATTAATTCCCTTGCATTTTCGTGAATGATTTAATTGAGGGAATGAAGAAACTTACTACAAATTTACTTTAGCTTTTCCATAAGCAATTTAAATTACATGCAAATTTGGGCGGAGTTTAGGCGTGATTTCATATATGAGAATACGGGTCCATATGGTGTTGACTCATGAATATTGACTTTCATATTGATTTTGGTTGATTTGCAGACATTAAAACTGGCGGAATTCAGTGGGTTGCGATTAGGCGGGAAGATGCTACGCTGTAATTTTGCAGATAGCTAAAGGTAACCGGGGACACATCACAATATGATTACACATTACTCAGTTGTCAATTTAAGTTAAAGCCAAACACTGTCGAAAATTCAAGATTTTTAAACAATTTGTGTCACTTATGATTACAGAAGTAATGTTATATTAACGTCAACCTATTCTTTTAAACAAAATATTTGGGATATTTTATGTACTGAGGATACACATTGGTCAAAATTTTGACCGCTTTTGTTTTACCTTTTTAACCTGTTAATAGGTAAAATATAACCCGAAGTAGACCCATCCCTAAGATATAGCATCAGGAAATTATACAAATCTAGTCATTGTGTTTCGAGTGAGGGTCAAAGTTTGATGTCACCCAACCCTTGCAAAACCAAGGAGACCTGGTACATTAGGTAACTCTTTTTGATTATGCATGACTTTATCTTCGAAATTTCTAAAAAATAGATGAATGTTGCATTTACTTAAAAAGTTTAGGCTAAAAATTATTTGAGTTTTTATGGGACAGGGGATATGTATGCAAACTCAAGGAAACCGTACTTGAATTGTTGTTGGTTGATATAAACGAAAACAATGTAGCACCTCTTTATAAGTATTTGTAATCAGAAAAAATGGTTTTTATTGAGGGATTAGGTGGAATTTACTATTTATAATTGCTTAAAATAAACCCATTAATGCTACTTCTTTTGTCTTTGGGGCTGATCAGTTCGATGTTTGCTTTTATTTGATCATTTTGCGAAACCACTATACAAGTTAATGTATATATGGATAAATTTTTTATATGTATGCTTCAACTGTGGCATGAATAGGTATCACCACTAATCGCATGTGAATAGTTACACAATTAGTGAGCTTGGCTTCTCTAACTGGTCTAATGATACCGCCTCTAATAGTTTGTCAGTTGCTAAGTCCATGACTTTTTTTTACCTGGATTCTATTTCTTTTCCAGGAGGCAGTAGAGACGTTTTCCGTATGATTCTCCTTCCAGCTAGAAACGTTTGTTTATACTTAGTTGTATATCAAAAAGTTAGAAACGTTCTGCTTATGATTCTCCTTCCAGCTGTGACAATTCGGCAACCACCTTATTCAGACAAAGGCTTATTCGAGACGTGACATGTACAGGTTAATGTGCTTATTTTTGTTAGCTTATGACCATATTCTGAGGTAAGTGCAACGAAGCAAAAAAGAACTTGCTTATAATATATAACCTCACAAAAACTATAGCTCCACTTCTGTTCCATGTATGTAGGCGAGAAGAATACAAACGCAAGTTGAAGTGTTTGCAGAGCAGAAGGTAGAGCTTGCAGAGAAGACACTGAAGTTGGAGGCAATGGAGTCACAGTTAACACATACTCAAAATGAGACAATCAAGTTCTATTCATCAAAAATTAAGTGCACCAGCCACTTTTCATTAAGAAATAAGAATACTTTAAATTTAAAATGTTTGAAAGTTTATAATATTAAATTGGTGTTGAGGATGTCACACACTTTATTATGTTTATATCAATTATTTGATGCAGCATACTACAACGAACTTCGTGTATTTGAATTCCTTGAAATAAGTAATTCTCAAAATTCCGATAGATCAAATTTAGTTGAATAATGCATTGCAACAAGTATGATTACTGAGGGCATAATTGTCAACAAGTATGATTGTTATTACTTGAGACAAAATTCATTAATGAGAATTTTCATGCATGATCTATTTAGTATTTGGATAAGGGATGTGAAGCAATTATTATTATAATGAATTTAAAGTTTACTGAGTGCGTTTGTCTTCATTAATAATAGATTGTATCCATAATTTGCATGTTTAATCCATGTAATAACTTAAGTTATTCTAAAGGTTACCGTATGTCACATTTAATGAAATGGGAGTTTCATTAAACTAAGCAAATCTGAGTTTGTGTATATATACTAAGAGTTCATTGATGCGTTGACAATGCAAATTCACATGATATTCAATAAGATGAATAAATTGAATAGGCAAAATCCCAATTACATGATTGTACTTATGGATGAGTCATTAATAGTAAACATGAAATTTTATCCTCCAGACTTGAAACCAGGATAATCTGTGGATGTAGCTTCATTATTCTGTGAGATAGTCTATACAGTGAATCCGTAATGGTAGTTATTAAGGGTTATTTCCAGAGGGGATGCGAGTTTATAGGTTATGCTCGTAGTCAAATACAGAATTTGGTTCTTCAAATTTGTTTTTGAAGTTTTATACTTTTTGCACTCGTAGATTAAACAAGATGTTTGCATGGCCATGCCAAGGTCTAATCTGGAAATACGTATCCAGATGAATTCGGTTATGCTTGCTGTATCATAAAAACGAGAAACCATAGTTTATATTATGGAATTGACTTCGATCCATTATCCATATTACATAGTTATTTAGAATCAAAAGGATAAGTATGATGATGATGTGGTCTCTCAAAGGTGTTGTTTTCCAGGATAACCATACTCAGATCGTTCGGGGACATTGGCGTGTATGCAGATAACCTATTCATTGCTGCATTAAATCTATATCCGAGTGGGAGCTGTTAGAGTTACGGATATAAATTAAAATATAGTCAATGACCGGACTGAACTTGAGACTTCGTATTGCACATTTACGTATGAGTTCAATTAATATAATAATTGTATTAGTACGAATAATTATTAAATTCAGAAATAAGCACTTAACGGTACTCCAGCGCCTTAATGAAAAGGCGAGAAGGATTAGGATCCCTGCTTGGCTAGGATTTGGCAAATCCCTATACCAACAGCGCTGGGATAGGAAATGCTCCAAAGGTTGGGATAGTATAAATATAGGCCTCATGTATTTCATTCTGTCATCCCTTGTGTTTACAAAGCAAGCCATCTTTCTCCTAGTCCCTTCCTTGAGCTATTACGATTGAGGCATACCCCATTGGGTGGCATTCGATTTGCTAAGGCCTCATTCTAGTAGTGCTTGCTTCGGAATCAAGAACCTAGCTTTTCTTATTGAACGCTAATAGTACGTGTGTGTGAGAACAAGATTTAGCATACTTTGCTAACGGTGACTTGCCTATTCGGACTATTTATTAGTCGATTCATATAAGCCCTTTCCTAGGGTTTATAAGTTCTCATCCTTGGAAGCTTTGAGGTACGCATTTCCTTTTTATGTTGGTTAATTAATTACATTGTATTTAGATCTATCCCGCTGCGTTACTCTTAGATTTTATGGTTAGTAGTTTTATATTATTCACATATTCACATCAATGGACTCATAACAAGTTGAAAAATCGATCATATTAAGTTATCTCCATGTTTAATTCTCTTATTTTTTTTCAAAGAAAATCTAAGTCATGATTTGACTTATATCGTAATATAGATAAGGTTCCTTATAATTTTAGTCATCTTAGCTTTAATTTCGTTTCCTATTTAGTGTGAACCTCCATATTAGTCGGTGTTGTATTCCGGCTAAATGAAATTCTATCATTAATATATTCTTTTTTAAGTTAGTATGTGTTAGTTTCAAAACTTTTGTATGAATTTCACCTAAGTTACTTCACACAATACTGTTCACATCAAACATTCCCTTTACTACACAAGACAATGGACTACAACGAAATTAAAGTTACAACACCTTATGATGTTAACTTTGTATCTTCTTGAAACTCAAAGGTTATTTTGTTGAATTGAAGAGATGTAGATGGCCACCCAAAAACCCAAAGAAATTGAATTTCCCAATTAATATATAAAAGGTAATGGGGGCGTGCATTAGTGATCAAGCTTTGAAAGCTTGTAATAATGTGACCCAAACATATATTTATGTGTCTACATTTGACTTGGTTGACATTTTCAGTTTAAGACAATAAAAGATTCGTTTATTGTTGAAAACGAGGTTGCAAGCGATCCGCGCGTTGCGGGCGGGCCTGTTTTTTTGGCGAGATGATGCTGCGTAATCTTTATAAATAAAACAAAACCCTATTGGGAATTTTTTGCATTCAAAAAATTGGAACCATACCTTATTTAGTAATTTTTATTAAAAAAAAAAACATATTTCTTTTAAGTAACATTTATATTTATCCATAACACAGTAAGAAGATAATAAAAAATTAATAAGATATTAAAAAAATATATATTTCTATTATTAACATTTTATATTTATCACAACACAAGTCGAAGTAAATACAAAATATAGATAAGTGCAATGAACAATAGGATTTAGAATAATTTTTAAAAATTTTTCAAAAAATTAAAAAAAAAACCCGCGGTGCCGGGCATTTATAACTAGTAAATAAAGACAGTTATTTGTATGCAAGGCATGTCGGTTTTTTTTTGTCGTTGCATTTGTAATTTTCAAAGCGTATTTTAACAACTGTTTATGTGACAACTAAAAAAAGATTCATGACTAAAGCAAGTTAAAATCTAACCCACAATTAAATGGTTAG
>LBNU01023716.1:0-11046 GCA_014162995.1 Artemisia annua
TTGATTTATCTCAACCGTAGATGCTAATTGAAATGGATGGATGAGATGACATGTCCAGATCTATGACAAAATTCGGATCTATACCGAACTTTTACCGAAGGATCAATATGCTATAAATAAATCGTATGTGCCAAACTAGTTAATTATATATTTTTCCAAATTAAATGGAAAACACGGTATATACCTATGCAAATCAGATTAAACCCAATATATTACTAAAGAATACGTACTGTACATGATTAAAAGTATGAGGCATATCAAATGAGCATTTGACTCCAACTGAAGAATTAAATACTGATTACTGTATTTCATTTTATTAGTCGTGAATACGTCATGATGATTTACAAAAGATTAGCAACAACTAGTATCTTTAATAAAATAGAAACCATAAAATAAACGAGTACGGCTGCGTTTGGTTCACAGAAATGAAATTCAGGAATTTAAAATTCCATCAGATCAGGAATTCTTGATAATTTCAAATATTAGAATTTCAAATCTCTTTACATGTTTGGTTCACAAATAATGTGTCAAGAAAAGTCATTTAGGTATAAGTAAATGACATGATTGCCTTTGATCTAAAAAATGGATAAACTTATGTTAGAATGCTTTAATTAAGTATTTTAAAAGCGTCGTAATTAGTACAAGTTCAACAACATTATTTAATGTTATCCAAATCTTTGAAGTTTTAACAATGGATTATATATGTAGATGCCTGTAGTGCTCAAAACGAACCGGATGAAAACAAATGGAGTCTTATTTATGTTCATCCGTTTAATTTTAATCGGACAAATCAATAGAAACGAACACTTTAGCGGACAAATTTTTTTTGTACATGTCCGTTTATTAAGAAAATGAGTTGTTAATGTTCGTTTATATTTGTTTATTAAGACACTAAACAAACCATAAACGAACATAAACGCTTGAACAAATGAACATAGAAAAACAAACATAAAGTTTCTTAAATTATGCATAGTTTTGATTTTATAAGTGTTGTTTTGTTTAAACATATCATTTTTATTAGTATACAATTAAAAGATACGATAAACAGACATAACAAATAAACGAACGTTAATAAATGCATAATCGGATGTTCACGAACATAAATGAACGGACGCGAATTTTGTTCATGTTCGTTCATTTAATTAAACGAACGTAAAATATTGTTCATGATCATTTAATAAACAAATGAACATATACGAACTTTTTATCGAACGGTTCATGAAATGTTCACTGAATGTTCAGTTCGTCTACAATCCTAATGCCCAACATTTGTTTATAACAAAGTGTTTTAAACGCTAAACTTGCTATGATTTTTTTCGAATGACAATATCATTAAAAAAATGAAAACTAGTAAGCAACTAGCAATTACAAAGGGGATTTTAACCAATCAGTCCAATTACTAATCTTACGCCCTCTATCTTAGGCAAACAGAAAGAAAATAAACGAATATCATCAAAAATGTCATATTTCCTCAAGGATTGAGAGTTGAACATGTTACTATTACGATACCGCCAAATAAACCACAAAGAGACACGATGATGATGTACGTACGTTGAACCTTCTCTCTAGAAGTGGACCACGAGCTATGCCAAACTCTCTAATGGTCATTAGAAACGAACAAAGGGAAAGAACTATTACACCACATACGAACAACTCTCAAAATATCCTTAGGATCACTGCATTCAAAAAAGATATGGTGGTTGGACTACACATTTCCATTACACGAGGGACACGTTATCTTTGGGATTTCCATACCTCTAGACGATAGGTTTAAACGATGTGGGAGTCTATCTAGCTTCAAACGCGACAAAAATGTTTACTCTACGAGGAAGAGTCTTATCCCATATTGTCGGAATATCTAGGGAGGGCAGAGCACGATCATAAATGAGTCAACAAGTAGCACCAACCAAAAAAACCCCATCGTTGGCTAAAGACCAAACACATGCATCTTCATCAGAAACAATGTCAACTTGGCTAATTCCGAGAAGCATGTCTCTCACGTAAGCCGAACTGCGTACACCAAGATCACTCCTAGACCAATTCCAACTCCATTGCCCGTTAGATATACGGTTTCTAATCAAGCAGTTCCTGTCTTGTTCCAAACGATAGAGCAGTTGTATTGGATGTACAATGAGGAGTTCCGAAGCCAAATGTCTTTCCAAAAACGAATAAGAGAACCGCACCCCACTTTAAAATGAATGGAATCAACTAGGAGAATACCACATGAATGGACGTGGTTAGAAGACCCAATAGTTTTAGCCTAAACACCATTTGCTTTACACCCTCGTGATCGAAGTCTCCTTCTTGCACATGAAGCGCTTTGATAATTCTAACCCAAAGGGCGTTAGAAGTTGAAAAACATCTCCGCCATTTTTGAAGCAAGGCTAGGTTGAATGATTTTAAGCTGTTGATATCTAAACCACATTTGTCTAACGATGCTAGGACGTCAGGCGATTTCAACCATGATAACTTCTTCGTGTTTTGCGAACCGCCCCAAAAAAAGGAAGCACTAGATCTTTTTAAAATTTTCAAGATGGAATCAGAATCTTTCAAAATTGAGAGATAATAGATACCAAGACTTCCAATAACAACCTTTAGAAGAGTAAGGCGACCTCCGTACGAAAGAAGATTTGCCTTCCATGTAGTTAGCTTAGCGAAAAAACCTGTCAATCAAGAGCTTCCTATTCACATTAAGGTTCATATTCGATCCAATTAGGAGACCAGGGTAAACGAATTGGAATGAGCCCCAGCTACAACCTGTGTTTGCAGCCATATGATTCACGTCTTAATTTGAAACACCAATGCCATAAACATTAGAATTGTGTATGTTAATTTTAAGGCCCGATGCAAGATAAAAAATCTGAAGAAAACAAATTATATTTTCCATATCGTGGGAGCTCAATTTCATGGTAATCATGACATAGGTGACTTAAAATAATATCCTAGTTACCAAACTTTAAACCACTAATCAAACCTAATCGAACCGTATCGACGATGGCAATATGAAGACCTTCCATAACGATGATGAATAAGAAAAGGGATAGAGGATCCCCTTGTCTCAAGCCACGTTTAACAGAGAACTCGGATGTGGGGCTGCCATTGACCAAAATCGAAGTCCTGGATGACTCTAAACAAGTTTTTATCCAAGAACACCATTTGAGACCAAAACCAAGACTATGCAACACAAAGTCTAAGTATTTCTAACTTACGGTATCAAACGTTTTTTCAAAGCCTACTTTTAAAGAGAAACATCTTTTTATTCCGTTTTTTTACCAACCAATCGCTTCACTAAGAATTAACGGACCATCAAGGATTTGGTGACCAGAGATAAAAGCGAATTATTCGTGACTAACTATATTGCGGATCATTTTTGCTATCCGATTCGCTAAAACTTTAGCAATAATATTATAGTGAATACCTATAAGCGAGATAGGACAAAAGTCTTTGAAATGAATCATATTACTAACCTTTGGAACAAGGGTAATGAATGGAGAGTTGGAGTTCAAAAGCATTTTGTTTGTTTTCAAAAAAGTAGTCACAAAGTCGTGTATATCTAGCTTAAGAAGCTCCCAATATCTTTCATGAATGCAAAAGTAAAACTATCTGGACCGGGAGCTTTGTCACTACCACAATCCCACAGTACACTCTTGATCTCCTCCAACGAAACAGGAATTTCTAAGTAATCTCGATAGGTAGGATGCAGACCTGACGAGATTGCTAAATGAGGGAAAACAACTATAGAGTCATTTGCTTGAGATTTATCCTTGAAAAAGTTGAGAAATGCATCTTTAACTAAATAAGGCTCCGTAATCTAAATACCCTCGTGCATTATGCCATTAATCGATTGGGATCTACATTTTTTACTCACTAAATCATGGAAGAATTTAGTGTTTTCGTCGCCTTCGATATCCCATTTGATTCGAGCCTTTTGAATCGTGTCCATGGTACTGAAGCTATCTAAGGTATCCATCTCTTGGAGGAGTTTANGCTAAATGAGGGAAAACAACTATAGAGTCATTTGCTTGAGATTTATCCTTGAAAAAGTTGAGAAATGCATCTTTAACTAAATAAGGCTCCGTAATCTAAATACCCTCGTGCATTATGCCATTAATCGATTGGGATCTACATTTTTTACTCACTAAATCATGGAAGAATTTAGTGTTTTCGTCGCCTTCGATATCCCATTTGATTCGAGCCTTTTGAATCGTGTCCATGGTACTGAAGCTATCTAAGGTATCCATCTCTTGGAGGAGTTTAATACGAGCCTCACGATTATCAGTGGAGGCCGTTCTAGCTTCAATATTTTCTTTTTAAGTTCTTCAACTCATTCACAATTTCTTGTTTACGAAGACCTTCGTTACATTTAGTAAGACTGTGCCATTGTTTGACTTAGGGTTTCAATCTGTAATACCCCGTAATTTACCTAGTCATTAATTATCGCTAAACATGAAGTAATTTATTATCAAGGTCTATGTTGATATAAATAATGCATAAAAACATTATTTATATTTTTCGATATCTCTACGTTTTGACAATCACAAAATGTAAAAACATTAAACGTAAAATTACTACGTAAACAAGTATTTAGTTAGTTTATATCATTTTATCCAACTAAATCACTTAAAGTATGAATAAACAAATACCTAATACATTTTATGATCAAAGGGATGTTTATTTATATATTAAAAAGTTTATTAAATAATATAAACATATTATATATTTTTGAAAAACATTTTTGGTAATAAAGGAAAATGTTTAAATCATACTAAATATATGAATTCAAATTTTTAACCAAAATCAGTTAGTTTTTCACCAAATAAACTTTCCCCAGAAAAAGACAAAGATTCTGGCCATTACAGATGGGCGGCCCCCTTAATTTTAAGGGGGCCAACCTCCATTTAAGGGGGCCGGCACGCTCATGTTGTCAGAATCTTTTGCCTATAAATACTACCTCAAACCTGGTATTTTACCTCACCTTTTGCACGAATATTTTCAGTTCCAATCCTTTCCAAACATCTTTCTAAACCCTTTGATCATAAGATTATTAATCTTTGTTTCAAGTGATTCAATCCCTCCTCATCCTTCCTCATCCAAAGTGCAAGAGAAGAATACTCCTTCAACATCAAGTTTAAGAAGTATTGTAGATAAGTATTGTATATTGTGTAAATCATTTGTGAAGTTGTGTTGTGCTTGTAATAAGTAGATCTAGGTGAAGTAGAAGTTGTGTGGAGAAGAAGAAGTAGTGAAGTAGTGAAGTGGTGTGAAGTAGTGAAGAAGTTGTGGTGTGTACAAGTTGTGTAGAAGTCGTGCTAAGTTATGTAGTGGTGTGAGATTGGTTCTAGCTACAATTAGAACCCGACATTTAGCTTAGTGTCGTTAATTGGTGTAAGCAAAAGTTGTGTAACGTTTTCTCCGCCATAAGGGAGCTTGTTGACATAGTGAAGAAAACTCTCGAGTTGGGTGCTCGAGGAGTGGAGTAGGACGAAGAGGAGATTCGTAGCCGAACCACTATAGATCCTTTGTCTCATGGTGCTATCTTTCTATCTTTATCTCTTTACTTACTTACTTGCATGTTTGCCATTATATTCATTAGTAGACTTTGTTGTTTATAATTGCAAGTTGAGATCACATAAAATTGGAATCGAAGTTTTTTTTAACCAAACTTTTGTAAATTAAAAAGACGTAAAACTATTCAACCCCCCCCCCCCTTCTATTTTTCCACAATTGGTATCAAGAGCCAAGTCAAACAAGATTTTTAGAATATATTGTATTTTAAAACTTGAAATCGATCTATGGAAATGGAAAAATATTTAGAAGGGAAAATTGTTTTCAAACCACCATTTCTTGAAAATGAAAGTTTTCTTGAATGGAAAAATCGATTCGAAAGTTATGTGAAATCAATAGACTATTATCTTTGGCATGTCATTTCAATTGGTGATATTCAATCAATAAATACTATTTTTGAAAAACAAAATAACTTGGCAAAATTCATTATATACAAAGCTCTACCAAGTGTTGAGTATGAAAGAATATTTTTTTGTCAAACGGCAAACGACATGTGGAAAAGTCTTTCAAAATATCACCAAGAAGAATGTCAAGCCAAAGAAAAACTTGCACATGAGTTAGTAGCAAAAGAAAGTATAGTAGATAAATATTTAGTTGAAGTAAGTACAAGTGCTACTAGTTCAAATGTTTCATGTGAAGGTAATGATGCCGAAAACAACATGAGCCATGACAAGAGTGAACAAGAAGATTATGTAGAGATGACAACAAAGAAGGAACCAAGTGACAATGACGATGACGATTCTAGTTCCGAAAGTGAAGACGAAGAATATGCAAAGGTTGTCAAAGAATTCAAAAGACTCATTAAAAAGCGACAAAGAGCACAAGACAAAAGGAAAACAACACGAAGGAAAAGATTTGATGATGAAGACAAAAAGACTAAACAAGAATGTTTCGTCGCTCAAGCATCAAATGAAATATGCCTAGGAATAAATTTGGAGCCCGATGAATGGGTAAAGGATAGCGGGTGCTCAAGACACATGACGGGGAATCGCAAGTTATTCTCTACATACAAAGCATACAATGGAGGTAATGTTATTTTTGGTAGTGATCGTCGTGGAAAAATCATAGGCAAAGGTACGATCTCTCAAGACTCCCTAACTATTGAAAATGTTGAACATGTAGATAACTTAACATATAACTTGCTTAGTATAGGTCAAATATGTGACAATAATTGTAGGGTTACCTTTACCGATAAGAATAGTGTAATTATTAAGGATGATAAAGTCATAGGTAGAGGAATTAGGAAAGGCGGCGTATATGTCATAAACTAGGAGATAAATTGGAAGATAGGATATGCCTAGCGACCTTAGAGGAAAACTACACCTTATGGCATAGGAGATTAGGTCATGCAAACATGCAACAAATACAATCTTTGGTGTCTAAGGAACTTGTTAGAAATTTGCCTAGTCTAAAATATAATCAACATTTTTGCGACGCTTGTAAAATAGGAAAATAAGCACATGCTAGTCATAAAGCTAAAAATATAGGATCCACTACTAGATGCTTAGAACTTCTTCACATGGACCTCTTCGGTCCATCCGCGGTGCGGAGCTTCGGTGGCAACCGCTACACCTTAGTTATAGTAGATAACTATTCACGATACACGTGGACTAGGTTCCTAAGCGATAAAACAGAAGCCTTTGAAAAATTTGAGACATTTAGTAAAATGATACAAAATAAGTTAGGATGCCCTATAGTCTCAATTAGGACGGATCATGGTAGGGAATTTGATAACGAAGTACAATTCGGAAAATATTGTGATTTAAATGGAATATCTCACAACTTTTCCGCTCCACGTACTTCTCACTCAAATGGGGTAGTAGAAAGGAAAAATAGGTCTTTACAAGAAATGAGTAGAACCATGTTAAATAAGCAATCTATCCCACAAAAATTTTGGTGTCATGCCGTAGATACTTCGACATATATATACTTAATAGGGTATTAGGGTGTCTATTAGACGAATTCTAGGAAAAACTCCTTATGAGTTATTAAGAGGTAGAAAACCAAATATAGGCTACTTTAGGGTATTTGGAAGCAAATGTTTTATTCTTAATACAAAATATTACCTCACTAAGTTCGACCCTAAGTCATACGAAGGAATTTTTCTAGGATATTCGCAAAATAGTAAAGCATACATAGTCTTAAATAAACACACTATGAAAGTAGAAGAATCCTTAAATGTAACCTTTGATGAAACTCCTCCACCACCAAAAACCTTACCCTTAGAAGATGATGATGTGATTGAGGAAGAAGCTATTGAGGTTAGTAAAAATAAGCCTTTAGGAAATGATAACGAAATAGAAACATTAGAAGAAAATGAGGTTGTAAATATTAAGGAATCTAAGTCACACCCATTAGACAACATCATAGGTAACCTAAATCAAAGAACACTTAGATCACAAGCTCAAGATAATAATAACTTCTTTTGTTTTGTGTCAACAATAGAACCTAAGAATATAAATGAAGCCTTAAAGGATGAAAGTTGGATTATGGCTATGCAAGAGGAATTAAATCAATTCAAAACAAATGAGGTTTGGGAACTAGTCCCAAATCCTAGGGATGTTACCATAATAGGAACTAAATGGGTATTTAGAAATAAGTTAGATGAAAATGGAATAGTAACTAGGAATAAAGCTAGGTTAGTCGCCCAAGGTTATAATCAACAAGAAGAAATTGATTATGACGAAACCTATGCCCCTGTAGCGAGATTAGAATCCATTAGAATACTCTTAGCCTACGGCTGCACCCTAGACTTTAAGTTATACCAAATGGATGTGAAGAGTGCATTCCTTAACGGTTTTATCAATGAGGAGGTATATGTGGCACAACCTCCAGGATTCATTGACTTTGCAAAACCTGATTATGTTTACAAACTAAAGAAAGCTTTATATGGTCTTAAGCAAGCTCCAAAGGCTTGGTATGATAGACTAAAAGCATTCTTGATTAAACATAATTATTCCATGGGAATGGTAGACAACACTCTCTTCACTAAAAGAAGTGACCCAAATATCATCATTGTTCAAATATATGTCGATGACATTATATTTGGATCGACTTGTCAAGAAATGTGTGATGAATTTGCCAAAATCATGCATGATGAGTTTGAGATGAGTATGATGGGCGAACTAAACTTCTTCCTAGGATTACAAATAAAACAATTAGAAGATGGAATATTTATTAACCAATCTAAGTACATTAAGGAAATGCTTAAGAAATTTGGCCTAGAAGACTCTAAACCACTTAAGACACCCATGTCTACGGAAGTCAAACTCACAAGAGATGAAGAAGGTGAGTCCGTAGATAATGTTAAGTGTAGAGGAATGATAGGTAGTTTACTATACTTAACGGCAAGTAGACTCGATATCATGTTTAGTGTTTGCCTTTGTGCCCGCTTTCAAGAGGATCCCAAAACCTCTCACCTAGAAGCGGTTAAGCATATCTTCCGATACATTAAAGGCACTATACACTTAGGATTATGGTATCCTAAGGGATCCGGCATAGAAACCATTGTCTATGCGGATTCGGATCATGCGGGAGACTACGTAGATAGAAAGAGCACTAGCGGCATTTGCACGTTTATGGGATGTTGTTTAACATCTTGGTTTTCGAAGAAATAAACCGCTCTTGCTATTTCTACCACCGAAGCCGAATACGTAAGCGCCGGAAAGGCATGTCAACAAGCACTATGGATGAAACAAGCTCTCGTAGACTATGGCATTAGGTTAGAAAATATCCCTATTATGTGCGATAACAAAGGAGCTATAGATTTAAGTAAGAATGCCGTTCAACACTCTAGGACTAAACATATAGAAATACGTCATCACTTTCTTAGGGACAATGTTCAAAAGGGAAACATAACAATAGAAAAGGTAGCTTCGGAAGATAACATTGCCGACATATTTACTAAGCCCCTTAAGCGTGAATTATTTAACCACTTGCGTTTAGGATTAAGAATGATGGAACAAATTGATTGAATTTTCTTGAAGGATCAAAACTTTCTGAAATTTTCAAAATTCTGGACACTTTTAAGTGTCAGATGGGCGGACCTCTTAAATATATAAGGGCGGCCCCCTTAAAATTAAGGGGACCAGCCTCACTTTAAGGGGGCCGACCATCTGGTGGAAAGTTTTCTTTATTTTCTTTCTTTCTTCTCAAATCTGAGTTTAGGATTCTATTTTGCACAAAATCAGGAATTGAGATATTTTGTTTGCATAATTATACTTTCAAGGAAAACCTCAATTCATTTCAAAATCATTCTCACAATTAGGAAAACTCATTGTTGAATAATGATAAAAACGTTTTTCTAAAATCATGCATAATAGTCTCACTCTCATTATCTATAAGTATATAATCCAATGAATACTTATATATGACATTTAGAAGTCAGCAAAGTTAATTCAAGGAGACTAAAGATTGTTTCTTAGGATAATTTGTTTTCATAAGTGATAAGACGAAAAGTGTTACGGTTTTATTTAGAACATTGGGGACAATGTTCGGTATAAGTGTAGGGAGGGTAAATTAGGATGACTTAGAAATTACAACTTCGCTTGATTTTTGTTTTGTTTAATAGTGAATGTGTAATAAAGCCAAGAGAAATATTGGTTAGGGCAATTTTAGCGCCAATTTAAAATTTTTTACAACATATAGGAGTGAAACCTTGATCTTAATGAGCGTCTCATGGATAGGAAATTGTATGACTAGCACAAAACCGTACCACTAAAAAATTTTCCACCCCAAACATGTGAGGTTCGCCCCTAGAATTGGTAGGAAAAGCATCCATCTTTGGTGCTATGATGTGAGTACCGGTAGTATTTAGATTCTAGAACTCGCGTTAGGACCATCTCAAATCCACAAGTGAGACTACATTCGTGTAGTTAAGATTTACTACATGATAAGAGGCATTAGGATTAACCCATTGTTTTACACCCGTATATTTGTTATAATTACATTGACTTCATTGGTCAAGTAATTCTCCCGCACCCTTTGCGTTGTATCCATTTTTGGTACACGATACCCCTAGTACACCCTTCCGAGCCTATCCTTTCATTTCGACCTTTGAGCATCTCACTCAAAGTGAGAATTTGTTTACACCCCACTAAATTTACACCCAAATCGCCTTAGCCTACCTTGTATGCACTCACTTTTAGTGCATTATTGTGACAACATTTGTGTTAAACCCTTTGTTAATTATCTAGTCGATTACATGGTTGCTAAGTCGAGTCATATCCTTGTACATATTGTTTTGGGACGATTGGGACTCATGGGTAAAGTACTAGTGTAATGGAGTAATGGGGAAGAACAACATTATTACCCCCATATGTGCTGAATATCTTAAAAGTACTCCAAGTTTTTTGATTATCTTAATTCGAGACATTAGAATAGTAATTGTAAAGTTATGTAAAAGTTCAAGTGTAGGGAGGAAACGAGCTCCCTTTGATGTATTATTTTGGATGGTAGAGTAAAAGTGTATGCAAAAAAAAA
>LBNU01023717.1:17212-35032 GCA_014162995.1 Artemisia annua
CGTCATCCAAGCAAACTCAACATACTTGTCACATGCTAAAGATAGTTAGGGAGTAATGAAGTCTAAGTAAACACTTCTCTCCACCACTAATTTTCTCAAAAAAAAATATAAAAACACAAAAATATAAGTAGAATAGAAGTAGAAACTTGGGTTAGTTGACTAGCAACTAATTCCGCCCTATCCTCCAAACCAGAGATTTTACTGCTTTCATAAAACATAAAAATACAAAAAGAATCTTCATCCACCCCTAGACCTAGATTAGAGTAGCCTTTAGCCTAACGAACACTATTCCCTGTGAGAGAACGATCAATCCCCCGGTACTTGCCACTTCACTATACTACATCGGTCAGGTACACTGCCTGGTGGGGATTGCAAGCCTCTTGAGATCCCTCGAGAGGTAAAACGTAGTGCGTGTTGCAATCCACGCGCATCAGTAATACACGTACTAGGGTTTTGCTCCCAAGTTCTCCACTTCAAAATTCGTCTAAAATAAAGAAAAAACGTTCTATATATATAGAGAATGCGGGCTGACGGCGTCAGCCCAATAGGTGACGTCGTCAGCTCGGCGATTAGGGTTTCCAGACGGCCTCAGTTGACGTGGTCATAATTGCTGGTTCCAGATCTGACGGCCTAGGTTGACGGCGTCACCAATTTGCACTACGAACTCTCTGGGTCGTCACGAGTATTTTTTCCACTTTTGGACTTCACTTGTTCCTGACGGCGTCACTATGTAGAGTGTGACGGCGTCACCTTCAGTAATCTTCAAGGTCTTTTGAGTTTTTGTTGTTTTCCGCACTTTTTCACTCCGAAAACGCCCGAAAATGCTTCTTTTGTGGTTTTCCCTTCAAAAGTATCTAAAATGAGAAAAGAAATGACTTTGGGTGAAATCAAACTAAAAACATATGAATTAGGACTCAAAACGACCCCTATAAACGCAACTTTTTTCGTCTCATCAGCATGTTACTTTCGTTCTTTTCCTTACTTTGTTTACACACTTTTATTTTATATTCATTTCGAATAAATGATTTAGCATGTTTACCTTCGTTCTTTTCCTTACTTTGTTTACACACTTTTATTTTATTATTATTTTATTATTACTACTACTACTACTACTACTACTACTACTACTACTACTACTACTACTACTACTACTACTAATACCAGACTACCCAGTACTACCCCCAGCACCACTACCACCACGAGTATCACCACGACTACCACCACCGCCGCCACCGCCACCGCTACCGCTACCACTCCTACTGCTACCACTACCACCACTACCGCTACCGCTACCGCTACCGCTACCGCTACCGCTACCGCTACCACCACCGCTACTGCTACCACCACCACTACAACTACCACGACTGTGACTACCACTACTACTACTACCACCACTACCACTACCACCACCGCCACCACCACTACCACTACTACTACTACTATTATTATTATTTATAACCACCGCTTTCATTAGAAACATGAGAAATTACATGAAATTAGAAGGGATTCTAGACACAATCTGTGCTCCCACTACCTTTCTGAATGCAAAAAATAACACGATGAAAAATAAAAACACCCCTCTGAACGTTAATAAAGTGGCTGATGACAATATTCCTAATACGAGAGAGTGTATCCAAAGTTTCCGTCTCCAATTCCCCAAACGTAGAGAAAGGAAAAGGAACAAACTTGTATCCATTATCTTCGCATTTGGACGCATACTTCTTCTTCTTCTTCTCCACAACATTACTCAAGGTCTCCCCAGGAGCCCATGAAGTCGCCCCGGTACCAGCAAATGGGGAGATCCCGGTCACATCCAAGCATGCATCTTTACCTTGAAGCCAATTGAATAATAGCAAATATGCAGGACGTAACTCCTTAGCAAATATGCAGGACGTAACTCCTTCGCTCCCTCTGAAAGAAACCCCATGGGATCCTCCTTGCACATCGTGATCCCCACATTGGAACATATATCAACAAGGATATCTCGCACCAGATTTTGCCTGAACTTTATACCCACTTCGCTAGAGCAGTGGACTGCGTGATCTCCCCATTGGTCCATACGGTGTACATTACAACTCGGACATAGGCTACCTTCAGCGAACATAGGGACCTGTTATAAAATAATGTTTAGTTTTGAAAAATTAGATTCTAGTTTGTGTTAAATCAATAGCATGCACAAGTATAATATATACAATCTATATTTAACTATGCAAGTAAGTAAATGATGAAAGAGTAAGAGTTGGAAAGTATGCACCGTGACACGAGAGATTTATAGTGGTTCAGCCACAAGGTCTCGTTCCTTGTCCCTACTCCACTCCCCGAGCACCTAACTCGGGAGTTTTCTTCAGTACGTCAACAAGCTCCCTTATGGCGGAGAAAACCTTTACACAACACAACGTTGCTTATATGTTTAACGACACTAAACTAGATGTCGATCACAACACACCACAAATATATCACAACACACCACATCACAACTTGATCTTCACACCACGACTTGAGATTCACACCACGACTTGTGCTTCACACCACGACTTGTCTTCACAACACGACTTGATCACACATTCTTCTTCTTCTACACAACACTACTACACTTCTATACAAAACTTACTTACACACACTATGACTATACACTAGTTATTCACAAGTATACACAATATATATATACACACACAACACTTCTTGATCTTGGATGAGAAAGGAGTGTTCTTCTTTTGCACTTTGGAAGAGTATGGATGATTAGGGATTAATCACTTGAAACAAGTATTAAGAAATGTAATGATCAAAGGGATTTAGAAAGAGTTTGGAGAGGTTTGGATCTGAAAAATTTCGTGCAAAAGGTGAGGAAAAATACCAGGTTTGAGGTGGTATTTATAGGAAAAAGATTCTGACAGAGGAGCGTGGCCGGTACCCTTAAATGGTGGCCAGTCACCTTAATTATTAAGGTGACCGCCCTTATAATTAAGGGTGCCGGCCATCTGATCCGACCAGAATCTTTTGTCTTTTGTGGGGAAAATTTATTTGGAGAAAAACTAACTAATTTTGGTTAAAAATTTGAATTCTAGTTGTTAGAATATTTAAAACACTTTTCTTTATTTCCAAAAATGTTTTTATAAAATATATAATTAGTTTTTATAATTAAATAAATTTTATGGTATTTAATTAAATTCCCCTTTGATCATTAGATGTGTTAATCACTTGTTTATTCATACCTTAAGTGATTATGTTTGGATTAGGTGATATAAACTCATTTAATCACTTGTTTTCGTATTAACTTCACGTTTAATGTTTTTACATTTTGTGATCATCAAAACAAAGAGATATTGAGAAATATATATAGCGTTTTTATATCAACAATCTCCCCCTTTTTGATGATTACAAAACCTAAACTCATTAAACTATAAGTTTATATAAAAACAAGATTTTATGTATGAGTTTATATTACTTCTGCCCCTTTTTGTAAAAATCAAAAAGGTTATCCCGAGTTTAATGGAGCTCCCCCTTGATGTATGCTCCCCCTCGTTTTGAGGTCAAGAAATATCGAGATATGGAATGCTTGCAAGAATATTTAGATGGCACAACAAATAAAAACACAAACATATATATAGAGCAAGATAAAAAGAAAATGAAGCATTTCATTAATAAGAAAATGATGCATACATAAAACTAATACATAAATATTTTTTCTAGAAAACTATTCTAGAATATAGATACTTAGTTGCCATCTAAGTACTCTTGGTCTTGCAACAAAAGGTTTGGATGATTTTATTTTTGGAGGATTTTTATTTTTGGGGGATGGAATGGAATGGAAGCATGATGGTTAAGCTTGACGGTTTGGTGGTGATGGATATGGAGTGGAAGGATTGTGTGTGTATCGGTATAGTGGAGGAATTGGATGAGGTCGAGTGAGGAGGTATTCTATCCAAGAAATGTCTTGGCTTAGATAAAGGATTTTTTTTTGAAGGAAGTAGCAACAAGGACAATAGTAAGTGTGGTTGGTGACTTGGTCCAAGTTGAGTGACTGTGGAAGGCAATTTGAGTATGGTGAGGATGGAAGTTTGCCCATGTTGCATTGTGCAAGATGCATGGCATTTAGATCACGAAGATCACGGATAATGTTTAGTTCTTCATGGAATTTTTGTTTTTCCATGGCATTGTGATATGAATCACTTGGTTGAGGTGGATGGATTGGGGTTGTGTAGTTTGATGGTTGACCAAATATGTATGGTTCATTGTAGTGGGATGATGGAATGGTGGAGGTTTGACAAAATGGAAGGTTTGTAGTGAGGTTCATGATGATGGTTTTGTTTGTTTTGAATGAAGTTTGGGAAGTAAGTGGCTGGAGGTGTTGTTTCTCTTCCAATTCCATTGGGTGTAGTGGTTTTGTTTTGAGGGCTTTTTCTCCTCCAAGATGATTTTTCGGCTATTTTGGCTAGCCTTGAGGCCTTGGGTTTTGATTTGTTTGGAGTGGTCATCCTCTATGAAGAGTAATGATTTGAGATGAGAGGTGGTTGAATGAGAGTTAATGAGGGTGAATGGTATTTATAGGTGGATTGTTTTTGTGTTTTTGGAAGGTTAAGATGTGTTGTTTTTGGGGAACAAAAGGTGTTTGTGAATTTGGGGAAGTGAGGAATCAAAATAGGGTGAAATTGGCTGAAAAGCAAAAAGCAAACAGCAACCCTCGAACTTAAAGATGGCCGGTCACCTTAATTCAGGGCCGGTCACCTTAATTTTAAGGTGACCGCCCTTATGAATTAAGGGTGCCGCCGCCGCCCATCTGGTAGGTTCCAGATTGCCAGAAACGGGATTTTAGTAAAGTTTGTCCAAAATGAGGTTTGTTTTGTGATTTGGTTATGGGCAAGACCAAGTTTTTGAGGCAACAAAGCATGTATATTCTTGGAATAATTTTATAGAAAAGTATTCATGCATGCAATTAGTTAATAATCTTATGAAAGAATATGTAAACTAGCTACCAAGAAATAAAGCATGCAAAATGTAACAAATAGAATGCATGAATGCAAGACAAATAAGTTACCTAAGATAATAAACTTAGTCTAAGGGCAACTATCTTACTGTTATGGCAACTATAGTGGAAACTAGTGATGGAACAAATGAGATTATATAACTCTTGATTATGTTCTAGTGTGTGCCTATATGAAACAAATTTGGAGTAAAGATTGTTTTGATCTTTGTGAAAAGATAAACAATTATGAACCTCCTTAAATTTACTTTCTTACTACTAAATATCATAAATATGTAAATATTGAGTTACATACACATAGATGATGAGAGTAAGACTATAATGCATGATTTTGAGAAACGTGTTTTTATTGTTATTTCAACAATGCGTTTTCCTAATCGTGAGAACTATTTTGAAAAGAATTGAGGTTTTCTTTTGAAAATATAATTGTGCAACTAAAATATCTCAATTCTCGGTTTTGTGCGAAATAGAATCCTAGATATAGATTTAGGAAGAAATAAAAGAATTAATAGGATTTATGCATTTTTGAAAGAAATTTATTCAAGAGAACTTAATCTACTTGTTCCATCATTCCTAATCCTAGACGCAAGTGGTTAAATAATTCACGCTTAAGGGGCTTAGTGAAAATGTCCGCTATGTTATCTTCCGAGGCCACTTTTTCTATTGTTATGTTTCCTTTTTGTACGTTATCCCTAAGGAAGTGATGACGTATTTATATATGCTTAGTCCTAGAGTGTTGTACGAGATTCTTACTTAAATCTATGGCTCCTTTATTATCGCACATTATAGGTACATCTTCTAACCTAATACCATAGTCTACAAGAGCTTGTTTCATCCATAGTGCTTGTTGACATGCCTTTCCGGCGCTTACGTATTCGGCTTCGGTGGTAGAAATAGCAAGAGCGGTTTGCTTCTTCGAAAACCAAGATGTTAGACAACATCCCATAAACGTGCAAATACCGCTAGTGCTTTTTCTATCTACGTAGTCTCCTACATGATCCGAATCCGCATAGAGAATGGTTTCTATGCCGGATCCCTTAGGACACCATAATCCTAAGTGTATAGTGCCTTAAATGTATCGGAAGATACGCTTAACTGCTTCTAGGTGAGAGGTTTTGGGATCCCCTTGAAAGCGGGCACAAAGGCAAACACTAAACATGATATCGGGTCTACTTGCCGTTAAGTATAGCAAACTTCCTATCATTCCTCTATACCTAACATTATCTATGAACTCACCATCTTCATCCTTCGTGAGTTTGATTTCCGTAGACATAGGTGTCTTAAGTGGTTTAGAGTCATCTAGGCCAAATTTCTTAAGCATTTCTTTAATATATATAGATTGATTAAAAAATATTCCATCTTCTAATTGTTTTATTTGTAATCCTAAGAAGAAGTTTAGTTCTCCCATCATACTCATCTCAAACTCGTCATGCATGATTTTGGCAAATTCATCACACAATCCTTGACAAGTTGAGCCAAATATAATGTTGTCGACATATATTTGAACAATGATAATATGTTGGTCACTTCTTTTTGTGAAGAGAGTGTTGTCTACCATTCCCATGGTGTAATTATGCTTAACCAAAAATGCCTTTAGTCTATCATACCAAGCTTTTGGAGCTTGCTTAAGACCGTATAAGGCTTTCTTTAGTTTATATACATAATTAGGTTTTGCGAAGTCAATGAATCCCGGAGGTTGTGCCACATATACCTCCTCATTGATAAAACCGTTAAGGAATGCACTCTTCACATCCATTTGGTATAACTTAAAGTCTAAGGCGCATGCATAGGCTAAGAGGATTCTAATGGATTCTAACCTAGCTACGGGTGCATAAGTTTCGTCATAATCAATTCCTTCTTGTTGATTATAACCTTGGGCGACTAACCTAGCTTAGTTCCTAGTTACTATTCCATTTTCATCTAATTTATTCCTAAAGACCCATTTGGTTCCTATTATAGTCATATTCCTAGGGTTTTCAACTAACTTCCAAACATCATTAGACCTAAATTGATTTAATTCTTCTTGCATGGCCATAATCCAATTTTCATCCTTTAATGCTTCATTTATATTTTTAGGTTCTATGGTTGAAACAGAACAAAAGAAGTTACTTTTGTCTTGAGTTTGTGATCTAAGGGTTCTTTGATTTAGGTGTCCTATGATATTGTTTAAAGAGTGTGACTTAGTTTCCTTTATATTTACAATTTCATTTTCTCCTAAATTTTCTACTTCAATATCATCGCTTAAGGGTTTCGTTTTACTAACCTTAATTGCTTCTTCTTCTATAATTTCATCATCTTCTAAGGGTAATGTCTTAGGTGGTGGAGGAGTTTCATCAAATGTTACGTTTAAGGATTCTTCAACTTTCATAGTGTGTTTATTTAAGACTATATATGCTTTACTATTTTGTGAGTATCCTAGAAAAATTCCTTCATATGATTTAGGGTCAAACTTAGTGAGATAATCCTTAGTGTTTAGAATAAAACATTTACTTCCGAATACTTTAAAATAGCCTATGCTAGGTTTTCTACCTCTTAGTAACTCATAAGGAGTTTTTCCTAGTATTCGTCTAATTGACACCCTATTAATTATATATGTTGAAGTATCTACGGCGTGACACCAAAATTTTTGTGGAATAGATTGTTCATTTAACATGGTTCTACTCATTTCTTGTAATGTCCTATTTTTACGTTCAACTACCCCATTTGATTGCGGAGTACGTGGAGCGGAGAAATTGTGAGATATTCCATTTAAATCACAATATTTTCCGAATTGTACTTCGTTATCAAATTCCCTACCATGATCCGTCCTAATAGATACTATAGAGCATCCTAATTTATTTTGTATCATTTTACTAAATGTTTCAAATTTTTCAAAAGCTTCGGTTTTATCAGTTAAGAACTTAGTCCACGTGTATCGTGAATAGTCATCTACAATAACTAGGGTGTAGCGATTGCCACCAGAGCTCCGCACGGCGGAGGACCAAAAAGGTCCACGTGTAGAAGTTCTAGACATCTAGTTGTTGATATTATATTTTTGGGTTTATGACTAGCATGTGTTTGTTTACCTATTTTACACGCGTCGCAAAACTGTTGATTGTATTTTACACTAGGCAGGTTCCTAACTAATTCATTAGACACTAATGATTGTATTTGTTGCATGTTTGCATGACCTAGTCTCCTATGCCAAAAAGTGGAGGTTTCATCTAGTGTTGTTAGGCATATTTTATCTTCTGATTTGTTTCCTAGTTTCATAACGTAAATTCCGCCTTTCCTAATTCCTTCACCTATTATTTAGTTATCTTTCCTAATTACGCTACCTTTTTCCGTAAAAGTGACACTACACCTATTGTCATAGATTTGTCCTACGCTAAGCAGATTATACGTTAAGTTATCTACATGCTCAACATTATCAATAGTTAGTGAGTCTTGAGAAATCGTACCTTTGCCAATGATTTTACCCCTACGATCACTACCGAAAATAACGTTACCTCCGTTGTAGGATTTGTACGTTGACAAGAGGTTGCGATTACCCATCATATACTTTGAGCATCCGCTATCCTTTACCCATTCGTCATGCTCGAAGTTAACCCCTAGACACACTTCATTCGATGCTTGTGTGACGAAACCATCTTCATCACCAAGTCCCTTTCTTCGCGTCATTCTTCTTTTGACTTGCACGAACTTTCGCCTTTTCGCTAGTCTTTTGAATTCACTAACCGCCTTCGCATATTCTTCGTCACTTTTGGAGCTAGAGGTGCCATCATCACTTGATTCCATCTTAGTTGACATCACTTCATCATGTTTGCTTTCGTCATGGCTTTCGTTGTCTTCGGCGTCGTTTCCTACACATAAAACATTTGAACTAGTAGTACTAGTACTAACATCAACTAAGTATTTATCTCCCATACTTTCTTTATGTGCATGATTATCTTCGACTTGACATTTCTCTTGGTGATATTCTAAAATACTTTTTCACATATCATTTGCCGTTTTACAGAAAAATATTCTTTCATATTCAACACAAGATATAACTTTATATATAATAAACTTAGCCAAGTTATTTAATTTTTCAAAAGTATTATTTATTATTTCAATATCACCAATTGAAATGGAATGCCAAGGATGATAGTGTATTGATTTTACATAAACTTCGAATCTATTTTTCCATTCAAGAAAACTTTCATTTTCAAGGAATGGTGGTTTAAAATCAATTTTCCCTTCTAAATAATTTTCCATTTCCATAGATCGATTTCAAGTTCTAAAATACAATATATTTTAAAAATCTTGTTAGACCTGGCTCTTGATACCAATTGTGGAAAACTAGAAGGGGGGTCGAATAGTTTTACGCTCTTTTTACAAGTTATAAAATAACGTTTAGTTTTGAAAACTTAGATTCTAGTTTATGTTAAATCAATAGCATGCACAAGTATAATATATATACAATCTATATTTAACTATGCAAGTAAGTAAATAATGAAAGAGTAAGAGTTGGAAAGTATGCACCGTGACACGAGAGATTTATAGTGGTTCGGCCACAAGGTCTCGTTCCTTGTCCCTACTCCACTCCCCGAGCACCTAACTCGGGAGTTTTCTTCACTACGTCAACAAGCTCCCTTATGGTAGAGAAAACCTTTACACAATACAACGTTTCTTATATGTTTAACGACACTAAGCTAGATGTCGATCACAACACACCACGTCACAACTTGATCTTCACACCACGACTTGAGATTCACACCACGACTTGTGCTTCACACCACGACTTGTCTTCACAACACGACTTGATCAAACCTTCTTCTTCTTCTACACAACACTACTACACTTCTATACACAACTTACTTACACACACTATGACTATACACTAGTTATTCACAAGTATACACAATATATATATACACACACAACACTTCTTGATCTTGGATGAGAAAGGAGTGTTCTTCTTTTGCACTTTGGAAGAGTATGGATGATGAGGGATTAATCACTTGAAACAAGTATTAAGAAATATAATGATCAAAGAGATTTAGAAAGAGTTTGGAGAGGTTTGGATCTGAAAATTTTCGTGCAAAAGGTGAGGAAAAATACTAGGTTTGAGGTGGTATTTATAGGCAAAAGATTCTGACAGAGGAGCGTGGCCGGCACCCTTAAATGGTGGCCGGTCACCTTAATTATTAAGGTGACCGCCCTTATAATTAAGGGTGCCGGCCATCTGATCCGACCTGAATCTTTTGTCTTTTGTGAGGAAAATTTATTTGGAGAAAAACTAACTAATTTTGGTTAAAAATTTGAATTCTAATTGTTAGAATATTTAAAACACTTTTCTTTATTTCCAAAAATGTTTTTATAAAATATATAATTAGTTTTTATAATTAAATAAATTTTATAGTATTTCCCCTTTGATCATTAGATGTGTTAATCACTTGTTTATTCATACCTTAAGTGATTATGTTTGGATTAGGTGATATAAACTCATTTAATCACTTGTTTTCGTATTAACTTTACGTTTAATGTTTTTACGTTTTGTGATCATCAAAACAAAGAGATATTGAGAAATATAAATAGCGTTTTTATATCAACAGGACTGTTAGCCTGTAACACAACACAGACCGAATTGGCGATGATTCATCCTCTGTTCCAAACCATCTATAGGGATGGTGAAAAGGAAATCCTGTGCATGTGGGGCGCGAATGTTGCTAAGAATAGCCACTTGTCTTGGACTTAGTGAGTACTTGGAAACAAGGTCTTTCTTAATGACACCATAATAACACTTTGCCTAGGTTTTCATCATATGGGGCAGAAGCGACAATAGTGACAAGGAGAATGTCTGTGTTGCAAGTAGTGTTGAAAGTATCCAAAGGATGTTGAAATGAAGGGCCATGTGCAGCAACACCCGTTTTGGTAAGTATCTTATCCTGTAGATCACTCGTTTGCATATGGGACCCGAGAAAGGCATATTGGATAATATCTCCCGCTAAAAGGATGCCAAGGCCACCAAGCTTGATTGGGAGAGTGGCAAGCCTCCACTGCCAATCACAAAACCCCGGCCTTGAAGTAGTGATAATCTTCCCTAGGGAAGCACGTAACATCTGATCAAATTGAACTTGGGCGTCCAATAAGTGCAAGGGGGAGCATGTTCGCAAAGCGTACTATAATTTCGAAATTCCAGCACAATTACGTAAAAGGAGAAGCTCACATTGAGGATCATTCAGTTTATTAATTGCCTCCATTAAAGATATGGTTTTAAAGATCCTTTTGGAAGCCAAGTCACAACAGAAACTTTCATCCAAACTAACTGAACCACTTAGAAGTTTAACGCCTTTGAGTGGGTGAGCGATATTCATATGGAACACACCATCTGCTCTACTTCTAGGATCCTCTACTAGCCAGAAGAGTTCAGTCTTATCAATATTCAAAACCAAACCACGAGCCGGGCCATCTGTCCTGATGATGTAAAGTGCCTTGGCAGCCATAAAAACCCGTGGATTCCACGAGTCTTATAAGCTAGTTTTGTTATATATATTGTTATTAAAGTCTTAAGATGTAAATTTGTATATATGTTATTACGTTATGAGTCGTAAAATATTAATTTGTGAAAATGGAATAAAGTTACTGTGTAAACTTTTAAGTTATATAAAAGTTACAGTTTTAACCCAACATTTAAATATTTGATAATTTAAGTCCAAATCTTTCCAGTATTACAAATTAATACCCAAAAGTTTTATATATTCATTTTGTAACCTTAGAATACAAAAATGAAAGTTAATACCCTTAACTTGCAGAAAAGTTACATTTTCTACCCATGTTTCGTAAAATTTGAATTATTAGTCCAAAAATCAATAAGTTGTAAACTGTTATTTTTCGCCAACTGATGAAATGTTCAGTAGCTTATTTTAAGCTTATTTGACTGCATATTCAGCTAAAAAGCTTATTATTTTCGTTATTGGGGCTTTAAGGCACAAACGGTGTAATATAGTTGCTAGAAAAACGTTTCAATTGCTCCAAGCTTTTATGTTTGAAAAGTATTACGAGAGCTTATCAAGGCAGCTTATTGGTGTAGCTTATATCTATGGCTTATAAGGAAACGGCCTAGGCTATTATCCCGTTGGGTTGCACGTCCAAATGTGTTTATTTGAGCTCGTTTCTAGGGGACTTATACATATTGTCCGGTTTTGATAAATGTCTAATATTTTTGTACGGGGTGTCAAGATATAAGAACGTGCCCTAAAAATTTATTATCTGTTATCAATAGTCTCGTTTTATTAAATAATCCCATGCATTGTCACACTAAGATTGGGGTGCCACGTTTTGTAACCAAAAATGATCACGAGAATACTATTAAACAAAATGAAAGCTAGTTACTAGGAAAATAAATGTGAAAGTAACATGTTTAGGTAATCAATACGTATGGACATAGTCCAAATGAGACTTGCCACACCAACAAGGGTGGGGAAGACCAAAAAGGGACAATGTGGCTCGTGTGAGGACTCATCCATGAACAAAGACCAACTTCTAGTCGGCTTGAAAAACGTATGAAACCCTTTGGTTGGCTAGCGCTTCTCGTACAGCTAGCACCAAAGGAACACAAAAGAATTTGAAATGTTTTGCAGAAATTGAAAGGTGGTGTACGTAAGGGATGGGAGGAGGACTTATAAATATTAGTTTAAGTACTCAAGTTGCTAGTATTATTTGATGTGATGTGTGAGAGATTGAGTGTGTAAGAGGGGGAAAGGACTAGGCACGTGGGTATGTAAGGAGATAAGGTCAGGTGGGTACGGATTATGCATGTGATCGACTTACACAATGCTCAAAGGTCCGGTTATGTTTCCTGAGTGTCCAAAAATGTTGTTAACGTGACCAAGTGTTAAACCAGGGCAAGCTTGGGTTTGTTTGAAGGTTCGAATGGTTTTCAACAAAACCATGCGATAAGCTTGACAAGTTTGACCTTGTAGATCATCAAAGGGACAAGACGCAATTGTTAAGACAGAGTCTTGATCTAATCTTGTGAGTTGGAAAAGATGAAGTAATATTTGTTAGAATTTTATAATTATGACAATCATAATAAATTACTAATACAAAGTAGCACATAATAGCGGAAGCATATGATCAAGTATAACATATAAATAGTTAATTAAAACGTAAATACTCCCTCCGTCCCATTTTTATTGTCCACTATTGACTTTTTTAGTCTTTCTTCTTCAACTTTGACCTTAAATATTTTTTGTGGGTGTTATATAATATTTGATGCAAAATATATAAATGGATTGGGTTTTAAGTGTACTTTTCAAAAGTATAATTTTTCATCAAGTATTATATAATAAAAAATATATATTTATGATCAAAGTTGAACTAGTTTGACTTTTAAAATTCAAACTGGACAATAATTTTGGGACGGAGGGAGTAGTAAATGTACCTCTAGCAATAATCAATTGGGAATGAACAAGTGATGAACCCTAATTAGGGTTTTATAGATCAATGTTAAACCCCTTACCTTTTTGTTTAACGATCTCTTGATAACAACAATAGTGTGTTGTTACCTCGTTCTTGTACACACAAATAAAACCGTATTAAGGTTTTGCAAGAAACTACACAAGTATGATTTTGGTTTAACAAAATTGATCCCACAACCCCTTGGGAGGAGGTGTACGATCGGCAAGAGGAGAAGGAAGAGAGAAAACAACTTTAGGGTTAATTGTGTGTTCAAGAGGTGAAAAACAATTGAACATAAGGTTTGTTTATATAGTGTTTAAGTAACTTGGTCACCAAGCAAAGAACCCTAACCTCCTTAGGAGGTTTGGCTGCCCCATGCTACCCAAGGGAGGTTCTAGATCTTTCTTGGTTACCATATTACATGAAACACACACTTTCCTTATCTTCGTCTAACGGTCATTAGTCATTTAACGGTAAACACTAACGTCCGTTAAGTACTTGTGTCTAATAACAAATATAAATATATATTTATTATTTTTCCTTAATACTCATTTGTAATGTGTGCAATCCCGAGGTCTCGTGTTCGATTCTAGACATTTACGTATTAATTCTATAACCATATTTCCAACAGCTCCCACTTGGTTATATATTAATAGTAAAATGATATTGGTCGGCGTCTTGCAACACTCCAATACCCCTAGTTCAAACCGAGATGAGTTTCCTGGAAAACCCTTAACGATTCATCGTTATTATTATCCTTTTGTTTCTAATACTCTGATTAATAAAGAAATAAATCTTTATTAATATTCAGTTTCTCGTATATCAATGATTGAACAAAATTACCAAAACATCTGAACGTATTCCAGATAGACTTTGGGTGTGGCCACACAAACATTTTGTCAATCCTACGAGTGGCCCATAGTATTAAACTTCAAAACAAATTTGAAGGAACAAATTCTATCTTGACTACAAGACTAACCCATGAACTTTGCAACACTTCTGAAAACAACCCTTATAACTACCAGTTACGGATAGCGGTAGATTGCTCCACAGAAATGCACTACATTCATGACACTTATCTGGCATCTCAAGTCTGAGGATAACTAATTATGATTTACTTAGATAAGTAAAATCATTTAGTTTGGGATAAGTCCAATATCCAATTCATTGAATACCTTAATTGTCTTCCCTTAATAATATTCCCATATTATTAACCAACAATGGACAGTTTTAGAATAATAAAATTATTCAAGGATATAAACATGCAAAAACAAGGATATATATTATTAAAGCAATGTAAATAAACAAACCATTCTTTATTTCATTGGAAATTAATAATCGTACATTACATCCTTTTATCCAAATACTAAAATAGATCAATGCATGATAATTCTAGTTAATGAATTATGCCTCAAGTCATGTCAATCATACTTGTTGACTAGGCATAAATCAACTAACTTTGATCTATAATAATTTTGAGAATACTTATTTCAAGAATTTAATTAGCAAAATTCTTGTATGTGTGTATCCAACTATCTTGATATAATCACACAATATTTCATAAATGATGTGATATCCTCAACCATCAATTTATGACAATCAAACTTTCAAACATTTTAAAGTTTAAAGTATTCTAATTCTTTAATGTATAATGCAACTATGCTCTTAGTCGAGCACAACTAGTTCACATGGCCATTAACAAGGATAAAATCCTACCATGACTAGTATTGAGTGTCATCTCAATTAAACTAGCATCATTGTATTAAAACTACAATATGCTCTTTAAAATCCCGTAAACTTAATATCCATTGTGTAATTTTGATGCCTTCCAATCTTTCAAGATTTACTGTCGGCTATAACAATTACGCAACAATTTGCTATATTGTATATACTTAGAATTTAGGAGCAGTTCCAGGTTGAGGATCGTTATTCTAAGACCAAACATATTCCATTAGAATATTCATTACACAAGTTATATAATAACTTTGATTGGATATCAAATATTGTCGAATCATTGAGCATGATACAACAATAAAATGATATACACGAAAATCCTTCAGTCATACTTAGATTTTATTCATGCTATATCTTTACATATATATATATCAATTTAGTCTTTCAAAATGATATATCATATTCTATTAGATTTATTTACCGCACAAGTTTATTAAATAATAAACTCTTGTTCCAAGGTTCTGTGTTTTATTTTCTAAATCATCTAAGTAAGTTTTCATTCCAATAAGACTTAACATTTTACTTATATGAAATGTTACTTCTTATATGTTATACAACATATATGATTTAGTAAATTAAACATAATACCCCCACTAGCTTTCAGGAATACTTAGAAATCACCTTATTCCAATTATAAATAAAAACATTGACTTAACAATTAATCATAAGAGTAATCTCCTAGATGCATGCATTATTCATTCATGTATTATTGCGCTTTGTATACTTCCAAATATTTATTTGAAATCATAAACTCCCTTTGATTACTTATCGTCCTCGCTCAAGTAATCATTCAAGAAAGAGTTTTGATATTCATTGTCAAATTTCATATTCATATAAATATGACAATTACCATCTTTGTATTTTTAATGTGCTTGAATAAGAGTATTCAATCATAGTTAATTGCTTAAATATGATTAATAATCTTGTCATAAGACATACATTAAAAATATATGTACAATCTTGTCCATATGAGTTTTAACAAAGATTTAAACCACTAGGGTTACATTATCTTTGAATAAACTCATCATTATTCTCTAACTAATAAGAATTAAGATAAACCAAATTTGTAAAATTTGAATATCTTTATGAACATCATCTATAACATTCATAGTATGAGTAGTTTACCCAATCCATTATTTGGTAATACTTCATCATATAATTCCTAGCATATTAATCAAATACCTGAGATATCCAAGTGGATCAATGAATGATAATTCCATCATCATGAGGTTTATCATTTATATGTTAAGCCCCATCATGATCTTTACTAGTGTGTTTTTAGAAGATTATGTATTTTGTAATAAACTCCCACTTGCCTTTAGTAATCTATAGACTATCTATAAATACTTAACAATAAGAGCAACAATCCAATTTTCTCTTTTTTGGATATTACAAATACACATTGAGAGTTTCTGGCATGCTTTGTTAATAACCTTCACATAAGTATCTTAACAAATTCTGAACTTCAATTTTAAGACTTAATGTGATTCATCACATTCCAGGATGTCTTATAAATCTTCTATGAGTCTAATTGAGTATATTAAATTCATACTCAATTTTCTAACCTTGATAACTTTTGGAAGAAAGAAGTTATAGTTATCTTTAGTCAAACAATAACAATAAAGTTTGATTCTCCTAACCGAACATACCATCAACTTGTGGTATTTTATTAGGACTCAAATTGTCAGACAATCTATTAATATGAAAGATAAACTTATATCTTTTAGCTTGTCTATTTACCAACTAAATCAGCTTAATGATAAAATAGAATTTCCAAGCCACTTTGCATGCTTTATAACCTAAGTACTTATTAATCAGGTTACTTCTTGTTCATGTTTCTATAAGAAGACATAAACTGTTATAATCCCATTACACGTTATTAATCATTGATCAACTCAATGACTTCTTGTATATGTCTTAATTAAAAGACCATAACAAGTTAACGTCTTACTTTATTATAAGTCTTGTAATACTTAAAGACTTTATGTTTATAACTATAGAATATAATATAAACATGTATAATTAAAGTAATCATGAACACCATCATTTGGTTTCAATATTATTTTCAAGTTAACTCACTACATTTATTTATGTCATTCTAAGAATACACAATTATTGAAGTAGTATTATATTACTTCATGCATTTATGTCATTCCAATAATACATAAATATTTGAAGTTGTATTGTTATCATACTGACACATGTTCTAATAGATGTCTAATTTAGAAGAAGTAAATTATCCATGTAGGTCTCACGCATACATGGAAATTCACCTTGTTGTTAGAATTTAGTCTGCGTCTCACGTTTACTAAATTTCAACACCAAGTGTTTCTTAGATTAGATGTATTAATCATATTAGAACTATAATCTCTTTCTTTGCAGTTAAGAGAATCCTTTAAATCATATTACTATGTGTTGTACCTTGCACACAATAAGATTTCTCCCACTTGTGCATGGAACAACATCAAGTACCACATAAACAACACGCACGCGTTTGTTATTGTGAACCATATGATTTGTATCAATATGTTAACATAACTAGTAGATATAGAGTCATTCAATCAATCAAGGAAATGTACATGACTATCCTTGAAAATATTAATGTCTATATTTTGGAAAATAATTATCTTGAGATATACAAAAGATAATCTGAGATATACAATCAAGACAAAAGTCTTATA
>LBNU01023719.1:2596-15334 GCA_014162995.1 Artemisia annua
CGGTTTGTGTTTTAATTGGTTGTATTTAATTTGGTAGATATGTTTTTAATTGGTTGTACAATGTGAATAAATCATTGTACTTTTAAGTAATGGGGTGTTTTAATAAGAGTATTAATTACATTAATTTTCTCTCACATTTGACTTTTAATACTCAACTTTCAAGACTCAACTTTTTCAAGTTTGACCATTTTTCCATTATAGATAGTATAGATATGAGAAAAGTAATACTCCCTCCGTCCCAAAATTATTGTCCAGTTTGAATTTTCAAAGTCAAACTGGTTTATCTTTGACCGTAAATATATATATTTTTATTATATAATACTTGATGAAAAATTATACCATTGAAAAGTACACTTAAAACTCAATCCATTTATATATTTTGCATCAAATATTATATAACACCCACAAAAATATTTAAGGTCAAAGTTGAAGAATAAAGACTAAAAAAGTCAATAGTGGACAATAAATTTGGGACGGAGGGAGTAATGTACATAGTTACACATTTAACCAAATAACAGCATATTTAACCGAATAGCAACATATCTACCGATCTCAACACTTTCATAGTTTCATATACTTTTCATCAAAACTTAACCATGTCATAATGATTTTAACTTTTCAATTTAACTATAAACCTTCCAAATTATAACATGTTTGTCCATACAAATATAGAACTTAACCTAACACAAATTTTGAGTTTAGTGAAAATAAAATGACCGAAGGGTTTTGTTAGTTTTAGAGGAAAGAAAAAGATGGTATGGAAGAACTGCTGCGCCTCGGGAAATCCTTCTCTATACAAGACAAGGGGCGGGTCTTTACCAACTCAAGTCCTGTTATACCCAAACCTAACTTGCACTATACCATGAGTAAGGATTTTGTTTATCAAACCGGGTCAACCCGGGTCGATGAAAAATTGTCGGTTCAATCCGGTTCGCAAATAGGCAAAAACCCGGTCACATCCGACCCGGTCTCCAAACTGGTTCCCGGGTCAACCGGTTGAACCGGCCGGGTCGACCCGGGTTTTAAAACATTGCTTTGTATTTTCATATGATATCAACTTCACCCATTGTGACATATGTCCTTTCCTCTTCCTTCCTTTTTCTTCTCTTATTTTCCTCCAACACACGATCCCGTACTTAAAAACATCAAAATATGATGAACATCAGCTTTTATAAATTAATAAAATCAAAAGAAAAATGATGATAACTATCGGAGTGTTAATGAACATTTTGTATTAATGAACATTTTGTATTGATGAACATTCTAGCAGAATATTGATGAACATAAACAAAAACTGATGAACATAGTGAAAGCGGATGAACAATTGATAAACACAAGACGATGAATATAAAAATATTTGATGAATATTTGTATTGATGTACTCGTGAACACGTATTGATGAAAATAAAAAACTTGATGAATTGATGGACACGTATTGCATATTCGAAGTATCATTTATCACAATTTTGATTTTTTAAAGAAATATTATAGCTTTTATGAATTACTAAAACATTTGTATTATAATGAACACCTTAAAACTCTAAAGTTACTTCATTAAGGCATTTCATCGAACATCTTATATATGTATTCATGAACACTTTTTTTTTTTTTTTTTTTTTTTTTTTTTTTTTTTTTTTTTTTTTTTTTTTTTTTTTTTTTTGTTCATAATCATATGTTGAATAATTATCCATTCCAATTTTGATTTACATAAAGGTGAAAGGGAAATAAACAACAAATTGCGCCGCTAGCGCTTTGTGGATTGCAAAACTAATTCTTTTGAAAACAACATTTGTAGATCTAGGTGTCATAACATTACTATGCATGACTCGTTGGCTTAGTTAAGGAGTTTCACAGCCTCAGTGCAAGGAAACCAAAAGTATCACATACGAAAAGAATAAAAACATGTTGATTTTCAATGCATGTTTTTTTGTGTTTTGTCACTTTGTACGAGGTGGTTTTCAAAGCAGCTTATCCCACCGTAAAAACACGGCTTTCAAATCATGTTGATTTTCAATGCATGTTTTTTTGTGTTTTGTCACTTTGTACGAGGTGGTTTTCAAAGCAGCTTATCCCACCGTAAAAACACGGCTTTCAAATCATGTTGATTTGTTCGAAAAGTTATGAGTAAAAACTTAAAAAAAAAAAAACAAAAAGATGAAGAATTGATGTTAGTTTATGGTTTGTTGATAAAGAATTGATGTAGTATTTTTGCTTTAACTCATATTGATCGAAACACTAACTTTTTCTATAAGTCAATGAACTTCAAATTCATAAAAAAATAATAAAAAAATAATAATAAATAAAAATAAAAATAAAAATAAAAAGGTTATATATTGTAGCGACGCAACGAATATATGATGAATTAAATATAATCAAAACCTAACTTTGTGATTTTTGAATTATTTAAATATGATTTTGGGGTAGAGATGTTCATTAGTGATGAAAGGGTAGATGAAGAAGAAAAAAGCATCGTGAAAGTAGAGTAAAAATATGAAACACATGTTAGGCTGTAGTGGCTGTTTAAAATTTCATTATCAACTATTTTGCATAGAATCACAACCCGTAATTAAAATGTGAAAAGTTTTAAATTTAATTCATATTGGTGAAAAAAAAAATAGTGTAGTTACACTAATCTTCTAAAAAAATTAAAAAGCTAGATCAAATAGAAGCATCATAAATCCGTATATGTATAAGCACTATCGGTTTGTGTCTCTGTGCGGTGGACTTGTAACCCGTAAAATAATCAACCAAAAAATAAAACCCACCGGTTACCAAAAAAGAAAAGCACTTTGAAAATTAGGTGGCGTTTAGTTGTAGAAAAAAATTTATTATTTTTCTGTTTCCAAATTCTTTGAGAAGGGAATTGTTCTTCTTCTCTAAACAAGAGTTGAGAATTTAGAAAACCCGTTTAGTTGGAGTTATATTTTCTTTCTTTTAAATGATTGCGACGGTCGCGACGACGACGATCGGTGGTGGCGACAGTGGGCGGTGGAGGATGATACGAGAGATTAAAGTTAGAATGGTATATGTTTTATGTTATAAAGATTCAGTTACTTATATTGAGAAATAAATGAGATAAGAAAAAGTGAAAAAGATAGAACGAACTTTTCAATTTTTTAGTTAAAATTAAGAAAATATAAATTTTTTTTTCTAAAATTATTGAAAAAAAACGTAACCAAACAGGTTTTTAAAAAATAATAACTAAAAAACTCAAAAAAAAACTTTTTAAAAAATGGCTTTTCAATCATATTAGTAAAACACTTTCAAAATTTTGAACTCAAATTCATCAAGCTCCAAATGCTTCACACCACTTTCAGACCACTCACACACCGTTACATATCAACCCAACCAACAAACCCAAATGAAACCTTTAACCACTTTTACCGCCTTCTACAAAAACACACCAACAACAACCTTAAACAAACACAACAAATACATGCCCAAATCATACATTATAACGGTCTATCACATGTTTTTTTACCCACTAAACTCATATCACTTTACACCAAACATAACCATCTTACGAGTAGTCGAAAAGTATTCGAAAATGTACCATATGATACCCTTTTCAATACCATTATATGGAACTCAATATTAAGAGCTAATGTTACTAATAATGAATGTTATGAAACTATAAAAATTTATAAAAAAATGAAATTTTTGGGTGTTTTAGCAGATGGGTATAGTTTTCCTTTGGTTATTAGGGCTTTTGCTAAAATGGGTCATTCTTATTTGTGTGATTTAGTACATTGTCATGTTTTGGTTAGTGGTTTTCGCGGTTTTCTTGATGTGGGTAACGAGTTGCTTGCGGCGTATGGGAGGGTTGGGGCGATGGGGTTTGCGCGAAAAGTGTTTGATGAAATGTGTGTCAGGAGTTGTGTGAGCTGGAATACTATGGTTTCGGGTTTTGCGTGGAATTGGGACTGTGAGGGTGCGAGAGAGATGGTGGAAAGGATGGAAGGGGAGGGGTGGGAGGCGAATGATGTGACGTGGACTTCTTTGTTGTCGAGTTATAGTAGGTGTGGGCGGTATTGGGAGACGTTGAGATTGTATAATGTGATGAGGTGTAAAGGGGTTAAGGCTAGTGCTGAATCAGTTTCTGTGGTTGTATCCGTTTGTGATGACTGTGATGTGTTTGATAAGGGTAGGGAGCTTCATGGGTATGTTGTAACGGTTGGTTTTGAGGACTATTCATTTGCTAAAAACTCGCTGTTAGGCATGTATGGGAAGCATGGAGCTTTAGAAGCTGCTGAAAAACTATTTTCAGAAATTGGAGAAAAGAGTTTAGTGAGTTGGAACACTCTGATTTCGTCGTATGCTCAAGCTGGTCTATGTGATGAGGCTTTTACTGCCTTTTTGAAGTTAAAGAATTCAGAAAGATATCTTGTGCCGAATGTTGTAAGTTGGAGTGCCATCATAAGTGGATTTGCCGCAAACGGGAGATCAAACGAATCTTTGAACCTCTTTAGAAAAATGCAGCTTGCGAAAGTGAAGCCCAATGTTATAACCGTATCTAGTCTCTTATCAGTTTGTGCAGATTTATCGACAATTCATTTTGGTAAAGAAGTACATGCTTATATTATTAGAAACTTATTTGATACTAACTTATTAGTTGACAACGGGTTAATAAATATGTATGCTAAATGTGGTAGCCTAAAAGATGCGCATATAGCATTCAAGAACATTAAGGTCAAAGATTTATGCTCGTATAATACAGTGATCAAAGGATACGGAATGCATGGACATGGTGAGACTGCCTTAAAATTCTTTAAACAAATGATACACGACGGATATAACCCTGATGGGGTTACATTTGTTTCATTACTTTCTGCATGTAGTCATACCGGGCTTGTTATTGAGGGCCGTAAGCTTTTTAATCAGATGAAAACTGAGTTCGGAATTGAGCCCGAGATCGAGCACTATGCTTGTATGGTTGACCTTTTTGGACGTGCTGGGCTTTTCCAAGAAGCCAGTGAAGTTGCTAAAAGAATGCCTATAGAACCCAATGTATGTGTGTGGGGTGCTCTTTTGAACTCGAGTAGAATGCATAAGAATATTGATTGGGATGAAGGGTCGGTGTCAAAGATACTTGATGTTAGTTCTGCCAGTGGGAACTATATGTTACTGTCGAATATATACGCTGAGAGTGGTCAATGGGATGACTCTGCAAAAGTCAGAGTGTCGGCTAAGGCACGAGGTTTGACCAAAACTCCAGGTCAAAGCTGGATCGAATTAAACAAAACGGTGCATATGTTTACAGCAGGGGAGTTTGTGGAAAGTGAGATGAATGAAGCTGAGACACTGCTCAAGATCTTGAGTTGTCAAATGAAGATGAAGGGCTATGGATTATGCTCCTCATCATAAGTCATTTGGAAGTTGATATAAATGTTTTTTGGTTGTACAGTTCATCATTTTTGCATCTATATATCTTATTTAATCTTTTAACAACTTTGCGCCTCTCATTATATTAGTATTGTGTTCTGCGTATTATCAACAGGGCATATAAGTCGGTTAGTATTGCCGGTTATCAATGTTTTAGGATATTACATACTGACTTGTGAAGAAGCTTGGTGTTATATGCAATTATACACATGACGAATTCATGTTTAAGGTCAAAAAATAGTTAATTAACAAAATTCCATTTAATTTTTTCTTGAATTTTGGCTAAACATACCTATTAAGGTTAAAACAAAATTGTACATAAAATGTGCCACATGAAGGTAGTTAAGGGGCGTTATCACAAGTTTATCTTTAACTTTTTAAACGTAGCCATGTTTAGCATTCTTCTTTCTTTAAAAAAAAAGGATGAATTTGTAAAAGAAGTTATAACTACCTCAAGTAAAAGCATTTTTTAACCACACACATATTTACCATAAAAAGTAAATCAGACCCACGTTGGTAAATCCCTCATTTAACTACCTCACTCACTCACACTCCCATAACCACCTATTTTCTTTACAAATCACAAATTAAACACCACACCAATCCCCACGGAAACGCACCAAAATTCACCTTTTTTATTTCATATCTTCTAATATCATGACCACCCATAACAACCTTAACAACCAACCACCAAGATCAAACTCAACCAACCAAGCATGTGCAGCATGTCGTTACCAACGTCGAAAATGCACCCCAGACTGCCTCCTTGCACCATACTTCCCACACAACCGACAACGACAATTCCAAAACGCCCACAAACTATTCGGCGTAAGCAACATTACAAAGATCATTGGACACCTTGATAGACCACATAAAGATGAGGCAATGCGTAGCATTATCTACCAATCTGATGTTCGTGCACAAGACCCTGTTGGTGGATGTTATAGAATCATACGTGAACTTGAACGACAAATAGCAATGTCACATGCTGAGCTTGAGCTTGTTTCGCAGCAACTTGCAGTATGTCGAAATGTTGGTATGCAGACACAAAATGAGACACAAAATGAGGAATGTTTTGATTTTAACGATGATGAGGTTGATTGCGATCCTCGTTTGTATGAGCACCACGGTTTAAATGAACAGAATCATGCATCTGTATGTGATGATTTCAAGCTGTTGTTGATTGATGATGTAACTACATTGGATTACAAAGAGACAAACAAACCAAGGTTTGAAAAATGTCTGTTTTTGGTTGTTAATCCTAGATTGTGTTTAAGGGGATGATTGGCTTTACGTTTTCAAAAAGCGACAAATGTGAACTGATAAACCATGTTTGTTTTATGATTTACATGTAAAAAAACAAGCCTAATTTGCATTGCAAAATAACCATTGCATAATTAGATTATGCCTCTCATTGTAGAGGCTTCTAGCCTTGCAGTACCATGTGATGCTGTGAAATGCTCCACAACCAAGAGGTCATGGGTTCAAGTCCTGCCAGGGACAAATGTGAATTGCACTAGAAAGGAAATATTATTACTTTCAGAACACAAATCCAAACACCCCCTTATAGATCTTATAGCTGTGACATGATAATTGACCTTTTGTTCTTTTATTTCAGTGAGGAAAGTCTATATAATGATGAAAATCACCAAATACTTAAAGTGGAGAAAGTGTCCTACCAAGAGTACAATGAAGAAGAGCGTGTGACGTTGAAGGATGCTGCTACTTTTGCTACTCTCTCAGATTATAAAGCTAATTAGATTGTGATAAATAAATCTAGATGATGGTCCTTTGATTCTGGATTAGCATTCTGCGATTTTATAAATACTGGGAATGATCCTTAGTTGAAGTACACCGGGTAAATCTCTTAACAGTAATGCTAAAGAAGTAAAAACATACATGGACTAATCACAACTACCTCAATGTGGCAAAAGTGCCATAATTTTATATCGTTTGCCTCTTAAATATAGTCCCAAGAGCTATTTCCAACAAAACAATTATCTGTATTAGACTTAATTTGATAATGTGGTTATCCCACTAGAAGATCTAGCCCCTAACTTTTATTATAATTATACAAGGAATCTCTCATTTGAGGTTTCATTGCATCACACCCCCTTGTTCAATTAACGGTGTCCAAAAAAGGATGTTAGGTTATGCAGTACATGATTGTTCATTTATGCACCTTTCTGTGCCACTATCAGAATACCAAAATCCCAATCAAGCCTTAAAACAAGCATAAATGAAGGTACCAAAAAACACCAAACACACTTTTCCCCATTCATCTACTAGCAGGCTTCGAGTTCAATAATCAATGGTTACATTATCGGACATAAGCCTAGGCCCGAGAACAGTTCTAAGGTCCATGATCCCTATCCACCTGTTCGGTCATACATTCTAACAATTAACGTCCATGTGGTCATTGCAGATGCTAAAGAAGACTAAGCAAAACCATACCAAATATACTAAATTCATGTGTTGTTCATTCCTCCGGATCAAGATTTTAACAAACACGCTGCATCAGGCTTCAGTAAGTTGATGCAAGGAAGAGTTTTTCGGAAGTCTATAATTCTAGTCAAATCATTTAAATATCAGACTTTGTAAGTTCTTCGAGAGAATTTTTGTACTTTGCGACCAGTTCCCTGTAATTGTAAAAAAAAATTAATAAATAAAGGATCAATAGGACACAATGATAATATAATCCTTGGTATAGCCTTTTCTAAAAATTGCAGACCAAATACCTTCTTTGATTTAGCATTTGTTCAGCTTCGGCAACTTTCTGTTTTGTTCCCTCCACCGTCTATAAACAATCCCAAAGAAGCAACTTAATAGTTAATAATATATGTCAAAACAAAAATCTGAGAAACCTAATTATGTGAGACATGCTTAAAATGTTTTAAACTGGCATACTAATTAATAATTTAATATTGAACACGTTGGTCCCAATTCAGTCAAGACATTGCAAAGAAAACGTCTTTGCCTACTGGGAAATAAAATGTTTAGTAACATACTCCTTTTAGAATCACGCATGCTAAACACATTTATAAAGAAAGATGTACATTAGATGAAACATTGATTCAATGTGTGAAACACGATTTAAAGACAAAATACAATCCGGATAATCAGTACAACAGACAACAGACCGATTTTGAACCAGGCAGAGTCCAAGGCTACAACAGTTATAAAGTTCCGATGACATGCAAAATGTGGCACTGGCCAATGACTGATTGAAAACATCTGTCATTTAGGGGTCTATGTTCAAGCTATTTATAATTTAAAAGATTTTCACATTTCTTTTTTTTGACTATGTTTGAATGAATTCCCTTCAACATGGTGTTTACTTTAAGAGCACTAGGTACCGTCGGTAAAAAGTGCTGCCACCTAAGCTTTTTCCCCTATAACTTAACCCAAAAACACCCTCTATCACTCAAGTTATAGGACATCCCCGGGCCCACAGTTTTTGAAATAAAACACACACACACACACACACACACACAGAAAAGAAGAAAAAAGTGCAANAGGAGCGTGTGACGTTGAAGGATGCTGCTACTTTTGCTACTCTCTCAGATTATAAAGCTACTTAGATTGTGATAAATAAATCTAGATGATGGTCCTTTGATTCTGGATTAGCATTCTGCGATTTTATAAATACTGGGAATGATCCTTAGTTGAAGTACACCGGGTAAATCTCTTAACAGTTATGCTAAAGAAGTAAAAACATACATGGACTAATCACAACTACCTCAATGTGGCAAAAGTGCCATACTTTTACATCGTTTGCCTCTTAAATATAGTCCCAAGAGCTATTTCCGACAAAACAATTATCTGTATTAGACTTAATTTGATAATGTGGTTTATCCCACTAGAAGATCTAGCCCCTAACTTTTATTATAATCACAAGGAATCTCTCATTTGAGGTTTCATTGCATCACACCCCCTTGTTCAATTAACGGTGTCAAAAAAAGGATGTTAGGTTATGCGGTACATGATTGTTCATTTATGCACCTTTCTGTGCCACTATCAGAATACCAAAATCCCAATCAAGCCTTAAAACAAGCATAAATGAAGGTACCAAAAAACACCAAACACACTTTTCCCCATTTCATCTACTAGCAGGCTTCGAGTTCAATAATCAATGGTTACATTATCGGACATAAGCCTAGGCCCGAGAACAGTTCTAAGGTCCCATGATCCCTATCCACCTGTTCGGTCATACATTCTAACAATTAATGTCCATGTGGTCATTGCAGATGCTAAAGAAGACTAAGCAAAACCATACCAAATATACTAAATTCATGTGTTGTTCATTCCTCCGGATCAAGATTTTAACAAACACGCTGCATCAGGCTTCAGTAAGATGATGCAAGGAAGAGTTTTTCTGAAGTCTATAATTCTAGTCAAATCATTTAAATATCAGACTTTGTAAGTTCTTCGAGAGAATTTTTGTACTTTGCGACCAGTTCCCTGTAATTGTAAAAAAAATTAATAAATAAAGGATCAATAGGACACAATGATAATATAATCCTTGGTATAGCCTTTTCTAAAAATTGCAGACCAAATACCTTCTTTGATTTAGCATTTGTTCAGCTTCGGCAACTTTCTGTTTTGTTCCCTCCACCGTCTATAAACAATCCCAAAGAAGCAACTTAATAATATATGTCAAAACAAAAATCTGAGAAACCTAATTATGTGAGACATGCTTAAAATGTGTTAAACTGACATACTAATTAATAATTTAATATTGAACACGTTGGTCCCAATTCAGTCAAGACATTGCAAAGAAAACGTCTTTGCCTACTGGGAATAAAATGTTTAGTAACATACTCCTTTTAGAATCACGCATGCTAAACACATTTATAAAGAAAGATGTACATTAGATGAAACATTGATTCAATGTGTGAAACACGATTTAAAGACAAATACAATCCGGATAATCAGTACAACAGACAACAGACCGATTTTGAACCAGGCAGAGTCCAAGGCTACAACAGTTATAAAGTTCCGATGACATGCAAAATGTGGCACTGGCCAATGACTGATTGAAAACATCAGTCATTTAGGGGTCTATGTTCAAGCTTTTTATAATTTAAAAGATTTTCACATTTCTTTTTTTGACTATGTTTGAATGAATTCCCTTCAACATGGTGTTTACTTTAAGAGCACTAGGTACCGTCGGTAAAAAGTGCTGCCACCTAAGCTTTTTCCCCTATAACTTAACCCAAAAACACCCTCTATCACTCAAGTTATAGGACATCCCCGGGCCCACAGTTTTTGAAATAAAACACACACACACACACACACACACACACACACACACACACACACAGAAAAGAAGAAAAAAGTGCGAATGGATTGGCTGGTGAATTTGGCGAGCCCTATAAGGCAAGGGGTGGTGCCATTGGGTCGTGCCATAGGGCTATAAAGCGCCCTAAGGCTCATGGTACCGAGTGCTCTAAGTAGGGAGTGCTCTAAGTAGGGAATTCAATACTACAGGCATATATTGTGTTTCAGATTGTTGGTCGAACACTTGAACTTGCTAAAAAGATTACTGTATAAATACATTATTTTTTCTCAATGCATTCTAAATCATTGGTGCAAATGTATCTAGCGTACCTCTATTCTACTTAACCAAATACGACTTGGCATATAACACTATAACAGAATGAACAAACAAACAGGTAAACGTCTTATATTACATATGAGCATCAAACATACCGCGGCTTTAGAGGAAATAGATGCTGATATATTATTCAATAACTGCTGGCATTTCTCAAATTTGCTGCTCAATTCAGTTACCTTCACACGAAACAGAACTTCAGGTTACCAACTAGAAAACAAACAAAAATAAACCAACCAAAATCACCTAAGCTAAGAAAATTGTAAGTTTTAGGACTCTGATTGCAACTTATATCAACACTCACCAGAGAATCAAAATGCTGATCTCGAGTTCCATTTTCGATCGCTTCCCCTAAATTCTCCACCAACTACAACAACAGTAGAATAGATAAATTAGTTGAACAGGAGAACACCTTAAATGTTTTACCAATGATGGTAAACAATTTACAGAAGCTATTAACGATAGTATGTCGAGTTATGATTGGTAAACCAAATGCGATTTATTTAGGGATAATTTTTGGTAGTGACTAACTTTAGCTGCATAAATATTGCTCTTATAAACATATAAACTCTATGTTTGGGATTTTGCAACCTCCGGCCCAACTTAATTGTCCTCCGACAAAAAACACACACTTTAAGAAAAACATTATCACTCTTTGTAGAATAAGAGTTTACCCTCAACTAATTAATTAGTGTTTTCTTTGTAATTTTGTCAAAATAAATTGAAGTATGGCAATGCCCCAATGGTATCACTCCCCACCGCTTCAATCCTGGCCAAAGGTCACTCGAATGAGTGCGCATTGCCACCCAAAAGGGGTGTACGGTTTCCCCCATTTTATACCTTTTTTTTTTTTGTAAAAGGGTAAACTCGATCAAATTTCTCTATATATATCTTTATCAGCAGAAAATTCGAAACGGACAAACAATTTGGAACAAGGTAGTACAATTCCAGGGGTGTTTGTTTAAGCTTATATGTGGGCTAATGAGCTAATTTGATTTCGGCTTATATTTTCATAAGCCCAAATTTGCTGGCTTATTTTGAGACTTATGGGCTTATTATAAATGTTTATTGTATCACAATAAACTTATTAATAAGTCTCAAATTAAGCCGGAAATTTGAGGCTAATGACATATAAGACGAAATCAAATAAGCTCATAAGCCCACATATAAGCTTAAACAAACACCCCTTTTGATTGATGGGTTGGATAAAAATTTAAGAAAGAAGTCATACAGTTTGAAGATGAAAATGTGAAGCAAACGACTGTTGTTGTTGTTGCTGAGGTTGTTGCTGCTGTTGTTGTTGAGGTTGAGGCATCTGATACCGTTGCTGTTGCTGTTGCAACTGAAACTGTTGTTGTTGTTGCTGAAACTGTTGCTGAGGCTGTTGTTGTTGTTGGTATTGTTGTGGTTGTTGCTGAGTAGGTTGTTGGAACTGTTGAAATTGTTGTTGTTGTTGGAGATAAAGATGGTCTTGATTGTTGGAAGGCGTGGTTGGGTTGCTGTGAGTTGGGATCATGTTCCAGTTTCCTCCACCGAATTGATCCATTTTGAAATTGGTGAAAATGGTGTTTCTGGGTTTTAGGGTTTGTGTGTCAGGGAGATGAATTCAAATCACGCCCAAATTTTCACACTTGCAAAGGGTTGTACAAAATCAATTTATTTTTTAAGGTTTTTTAAACACTTTCAAAGGTTTTAAGGTTAAAAAAAAAAAAAAAAAAAAAAAAAAAAAAAAAAAAAAAAAA
>LBNU01023720.1:0-13601 GCA_014162995.1 Artemisia annua
CAAACATTTACAATTGAAGTACAACGAGGCGGGCTTCCCATTCATATTCAATATCAAACACGCACCAACGAATGACCTTGGCCCCATTTAGGAGAATGGAATAAAGCCACAAACCACATGATCCAATAACTCGTCGAGGATGAAACTTCAATAAGAGCACGAGGCATATGAATTCTGACCCAAGACTTAAAAACAATTAGAGCTCAGTATAGGAATCTACATAATAGCTTACCAATTTCGTCGTAATCAAGCTTAACCCAACCTTTGTATAAGCAACAATTGGAACATTAGTAATTCAGCCATACGGGGAGCTGCAGTAACTTCCTCTTTAGCAAGCTAGTATTAGGGGACCAAACACCTTAGGAAAAATAGCATCGAACGATTCAGCCATGCCCCCGCCTCTAAACACTTTTCATACCCCTCCTTAGTAGAGAATTGAAACAAAAAGAATCCATTATTCAACACGTACCACGTTCCAACCCAAAACTTTGCCATGCTATTCTTAACATAGTTTCTCTACTATAGGGAAAGCAAGCCTCTTCCCAAATAAATACCCATACAGAGTATTTAGCAAACCTAGCTGAAACAATCTCAACTCTCTTTTAAAGGAATTGTAAACGGTGGGGCTCCTTTCCACTCGCTCCTTCATTACGGACTCACATATGTTTACTGATTGAAAGCATTGTTTGTTTTAAACATCGAAGCATATGAGAGGCTTATGCTCGTTACCCTGCCGACTGATGCGTATTACTCATCTCCCTAATACCCGAACGAACGAATACCTCAAACAAAGGAAGTAACATTATTTGCAAACAATACTAAAAAGATAAAACCCTAATCGGCTTAGGGTTTATAAGCAGTAATCGAACAAACTCAACCCATAGCAACAATCGATCAATAACAATGATATACTGAAGAACATTAGATCGAAACCAAACTACGATATGATTAACCCAACATCGATCACAAAAAAAATCAAAAGTGAAGAGACGATTTGTATATTTTTTTTGCGATCGGTTTAGGTTAAGGGATTTAATAAATCGCCAGGGATTTAATAAATTACGTAAGATAAACTTAATTATAGACAAGTTGAGTGATATTAGATAGAAATGTTAAGTTATACATTAACATACTAACAAAAACATAATAGCATGTATGTTTATACTAATTTTAATTGTTGAACTAAAGTATAGGTTATCCGGTTTTGTATTTGATACGACCGGTTGAACCATTGAACCGGTAGAGCGGCTGGTTCAATATCTGGTTCGATTTTCTAAACTTTGGATTTAACTATATGTCCACCCAATTCCCTTCCGCCTAATATATAATGTTAGTGAATTTTATTATTTTTGCATATTGATACTGTTATATAGAATTAGGTATTTCATTTAAGATGTTGAGATGTGAAACTGCGAGTGTAATATTTTTTAGTAGCTAAGCATTTAACGTCATAAGTTTCTACATGCTATTTTTTTTATCTTATACGATTAACATCAAAAGCAAACCAATTTGAGCGAAAATACACGAGTTCGACTTCCCAATTCGATCCCGAATAACTCAAACTTGACATATTTAAATCAACATTTATAACTAAGATCCACAAAACATAACAATCGCGTCAAACCCGTATCTAAAATATTCCTACCCGAAAAACGCAACCTGATGACTGAATCTTTGAATAAAAATTGTGCACACCCTCCTCAGGATTCCTAGATCTGCTGTTGCATGCTGGAGTTCGGTTTTGCGCTACATGTACGTGTATGAAGGCTGCATGTTATTATATCTGCATGACTTTTGTTTCTCCATGAAAAAAACTTTGCTTCTTTGGAAAGGAATAATTGATATGATCGCGCGAACGCATCCAAATAATTGCATATGCCCTAATAAGAATAATTAATATGTCAAGAAGACTTTCTAAAATAGAGTTTGAGTAGGTATGGAATTTTGCTTGGAAGAAAATCTTGGTTGGCAACCATATACTTGTCGGTGGGTATCTCTCATTATAATGGGAGTAGAAAGCTTAGGTTTAGTTATAGGTTTAAGTTATAATATATGAATTAACTCTTTTTAATGTCCTGCTTTGATACGTAGTTTTAAGAAAATATGAGTAAATGTAACAAAATTTCATAAAGTGTTATAATATTCACATTTTGATGTGTTGTCACATTATGAATGGTTACACGTGTTAGAATTTTTGATATAAAAACACACCAAAATATGTACATTGAAATGCTTATAAAAGCTTGTTACATTATTCATATTTTTTGAAGTTTACATACCAAATCAGTGAATCGTATGTGCGTTAATCGATTTTAAAGTAGTATTTCATGCGTAGGTTGCTATCGGTGAGCTTATGATAGGATACTTGACGTATCGTCATATAGTGAGGTAGGATCTTATAGAGTTAGGGAATTGAACGCACTCCCTACGACTTGTTAGGAATACACCCGTCATCCATGCAAACTCAACATACTAATTACATGGTAAAAGATAGTTAGGGAGTAATGAAATCTAAGTAAACACTACTTTCCCCACCATTGTTTTCTCAAAACTTTATTTTAATTCGCATAAGTAGATATTTGGGTTAGTTGACTAGCAACTAATTCCGCCCACTCCTTCAAAAAGATTTTACTTGCTTTCATAAAAACATAAAAATACAAAAAGAATCATCCTTCATCCCTAGACCTAATTAGAGTAGCTTTTGACCTAACGAACACTATTCCCTGTGAGAGAACGATCAATCCCCCGGTACTTGCCACTACACTATACTACATCGGTCAGGTACACTGCCTGGTGGGGATTGCAAGCTTCTCGAGATCCCTTGAGAGGTAAAACGAAGTGCGTGTTGCAATCCACGCGTATCAAAACCAAAACCCAAAGCCTCAAGGCTTGCAAAGATGGTTGAAAAATCCACTTGGAAAAGAAAACCAAGCCCTCAAAACAATACCATCACATCAAATGGTGTCGAGCAACCATCAATACCTCCAACCATTTACTTCCCAAACTTCAATCCAAATCCTCAAAGTCATTCGTTTGAGCCTTATTACAATCCATACAATCCGGGTCAAAACCCCATCATACCCTCATTCAACTGTATTGATCCATACAATTATGGTCAATCATCCAATCACAACCCAAATATCTTCCCATCCAACTACACAACACCAACAAAACCACCTCATCTATTCTAAAAAGCCACGGAAGAGCAAAAACTCCGTGGAGATCTCAATGTCATTCGTGATCTTAGTGATCTCAATGCAATGCATCTTGCACAACGCAACAAAGACAAACCTCCATCATCTCCATATTCAAATTGTTTACCTCACCCACTCAATTTAGATCAAGTCACCAACCACACCTACTATTGCCCTTGTTGCTACTTCCTACAAAAACAACTTCTTGACTTGAGTCAAGACATTTCATGGATTGAATATCTCCTCACTCGACCTCACCCATTACCTCCACTAGCTCGATACAATCACAATCCTTCCATTCCATATCCACCACCACAAATCCACTAAAAACATCCTCCATTACCCATCAATAAAATCACCGAACAAACTTTTGATACCCATGCACGACCTCTCATGATGGCAACTCAAGTACTTTCTTAGTATAGTTTGCTAAGATAAGCATACATGTATGCTAATGTACTAAGATTATGTGTTTAGCATAATCATTTTGTAATAAATTTATTAATGAATGTCGTTGTTATTGCCATGATTTATAATTCATTATCTTGCCTTATATGCTTTGCTTTATATGTATGCATGCTATATATATATATATATTGTGCTATCTAAATATTTTTGCAAGCATTCCATATCTCGATTATTTCTTATGACCTCAAAACGAGGGGGAGTATACATCAAGGGGGAGCTCCAAGTTAATCGGGATAAACCTTTTTGATGCTAACAAAAAGGGGGAGAATTGATATAAACTCATACTAATACTTGTATATATACTAATTTTCGCTTAATGAGTTTAGATTTTGTAATCATCAAAAAGGGGGAGATTGTTGACATAAATAATGCGTAAAAACGTTATTTATATTTTTCGATATCTCTACGTTTTGACGATCACAAAATGTAAAATCATTAAACGTAAGATTACTACGTAAACAAGTATTAAGCTAGTTTATATCATTATATCCAACTTAATCACTTAAGGTATGAATAAACAAGTGCTTAATACATCTCATGATCAAAGGGGTATTTAATTAATTACTACAAAGTTTATTTAATTATATAAACATATTATATATTTTTGAAAAACAATTTTGGTAATAAAGAAAAATGTTTTAATCATACTAAATATATGAATTCAAATTTTTAACCAAAATCAGTTAGTTTTTCACCAAATAAACTTTCCCCACTAAAGACAAAAAAATCTGGCCGTTACAGCTGGGCGGCCCCCTTAATTATAAGGGGCGGCCCCCTTAATTTTAAGGGGGCCGGCCACAATTAAGGGGACCGGCCACGCTCCTGTGTCAGAAAAAGTCAGAATTTTTCTCCTATAAATACCACCTTAATTCTGGTATTTTTCCTCACCTCTTGCACGAAAATTTTCAGATCTAAATCTCTCTAAACATCTTCCAAAACCCTTTGATCATTAGATTACTAATCCTTGTTTCAAGTGATTCAATCCCTCATCATCCACCATCATCCAAAGTGCAAGAGAAGAATACTCCTTCAACCTCAAGTTTAAGAAGTATTGTATATTGATTGTGTATATTGTGTATAGCTCTTGTGTAGTTGTGTTGTGAACATTATAAGTAGTTCTAGGAGTGTTAGTTGTGAATAGAAGTAGGGTAGTGGTGAAGATTAAGTAGTGAAGTAGTGAAGTAGTGAAGAAGTTGTGTTGTGAAGAAGTAGTGACGAAGTTGTGGTGTGCTCAAGTTGTGAAGAAGTCGTGGTGTGTTGTGAGATTGGTTCTAGCTACTATTAGGACCCGACATTTAGCTTTGTGTCGTTAAGCCGGTGTAAGCAAAAGTTGTGTAAGGTTTTCTCCGCCATAAGGGAGCTTGTTGACATAGTGAAGAAAACTCCCGAGTTAGGTGCTCGGGGAGTGGAGTAGGACGAAGAGGAGATTCGTAGCCGAACCACTATAAATCCTTTGTCTCACGGTGCCATTTTTCCAACTCTATCCTTTTACTTATTTACTTACTTTCACATTTGTCATATTATATACTTGTTGATATCGTTGCTTATAATTGTGCAAGTTTATTGGTGAAACATAAAGTTTGAATTGGTGTTTTGATAAACAAGGTTTTTGTAAACTAAGAAGACGTAAAACTATTCAACCCCCTTCTAGTTTTCCACACATGCTAATTTGGACGTTTTTGGAGCATAAAAGTGAAGAAAACGACAAAGTCTCAAAAGAAGATGGAAAACCTTCCTGACGGCGTCAGAGTCACAAGGTGACGCTATCAGCCAACATTGACAAAGGAGTAAAATCAGATTACACTAGACGCCCTATGAAGAAAACAAGATGTTTACACCTGACGGCGTCAGGTGTTAGAGAAAGTAGGCCGTCAGGTGTAATGCTAAAGAGTGACGGCCCAGAGCACATTTACAAGTGACGGCGTCGGAAGTAGATCTAGGCCATCCGAGAACCCTAATGATGGCGAGCTGACGGCGTCAGAACCCATAACCTGACGCCGTCAGAGTGTAAAATCTATATATACTTTTCTGTTTTTCATTCATTAGTGTGGATCTTTTGGTACAAGTTTGGGAAAAACCCTAAAGACGAATTTGGCTGTATTTTTAAGGGTTTTTCACCCTTGAATCCTTCATGTTCGATTAAAGATAATTCCTCACTTAAATTAATCAATATGTCTATGTGTTGGTTAATTATATCTTATGCTTGTCTTTCAATTAACATGCTAGGATAGATTTTTCTTGTGTTTGCTTAGATCTAATGAAACCTAACTATTAACTATTGGTTGATTGGTGTGTTATTACTTTTCTTGGATGAATGTTTCATCAATGTTAGACTTAAGAAAACTGGCAATACTCCTATATGGTAACAAGCTTGAACGTCTTAAGAAACATGTAACTAATGCGTACTAGGTTATTAAGGTAGTATTTAACGCATGAGCCACTGTTTACAATCCCTGTGATTGGGTGCTTTACGCATCGTTGTAGGAGGAGATAAGAGCTCATAGAATTGGGGAGATATGTACGCCACCCCATGAATTGTTATGGAATACACCCGTCATCCACGCAAGTAATACATACACCAATTAACCGGTAAAAGATAGTTAGGGAGTAAGGAAATCTAAGTAAACACACTTGTCTCCATATAAGTTTTCACAACCACAATAGTTTAGTTATTTTATTTTTAATTGCAATTGTAGTTTTTGGGTTAGTTGACTAGCAACTAATCCTCCAAAACCCGATATTTTACTTGCTTTCATAAAAATATAAAAATACAAAAATAATCTTCCTTCACCCTTAGACCTTTTAGAATAGTTTTTCTAACCTAACGAACACTATTCCCTGTGAGAGAACGATCAATCCCCCGTACTTACCACTACACTATACTACACCGACCAAGTACACTGCCTGGTGGGATTGCAAGCTTCTCAAGATCCCTTGAGAGGTAAAACCTGTTGCGTGGTCGCAATCCCACGTCATCAAGTTTTTGGCGCCCCTGCTGGGGAATAGTTATTGTTTAGGTAGAATTTTTATTTTATTAGGTCTACTCACTAGATTCCTTTCTAGTGAGATTTTTATTTTATTTTTCTATGTTTTTCTTTAGTCTATCTTTTTCCCAATTCCTTCGCTTTTATCTTCCTTGGCCAACATGGTAAATGGAGATTTTTCCAACCATATAGTCACTAGGAGTCGTAGTTCATTAGGAAACCTCATCCAACCTTACGCAGAACCTGAAAGGGAAATGCATAGGTTGAGACAACGCTTTTCAATGTCTGAACCGATTGGTATCGCCCTCAATTTTGATGACGCCCTTTCTGAGGAAGAATCCAATCCCCATACCACACCCTCTAGCCCTCAATCTCGTGCAAATGAGGAAATTCTGGAAAATCCCCTTCCCAAGTGCCTCAAAGATTATTCAACCCCTACCCCTCGTGGTTTTTCCAATGCTATTGTTTTTCCAAATGAACACACAGATGAGGTCTTGCTTGTAACCGATGTTTAGCTTGTCCAAAATGTATGCAAGTTTCACGGATCGAAAGCCGAAGATCCAATCCAACACATCAAGGACTTCCTAAAAATAGTGGATACCCTCCATACGGACGGGGCCACTAGAGATACCTCCCGGCTACTATTCTTTCCTTTCACCCTCTATGAAAGATTTGTATAACAAACTTCCCTCCGAATCCATCTTCACATGGGAACAGCTTATCTCAAAATTATATGAGAAATTCTTTCCCATAGGAAGAACTTCAACGTTGAGAGATGGAATCCTCCGCTTCCACGTGGGACAGCAGAGCCTATCCACGAATCTTTGATTAGATTCAAGGATCTAATTAGACAAGTTCCCCATCATGGCATTGAACTCTGGTTCCTTGTCCAAATCTTTTACGATAGTGTCTCTAAAAACGACCAAAGGGTAATCAATAACTCGTCAAAAGGAAGAATAGCCAACTTAAGTGCCGAGGAAGCATGGGACATAATTGAGGAATATGCAAATGATCAAGACGATACCTGGGATGAACCCGGTTCGATCATGAGCGTTTCCAAGACCATGGAAAAGCCTCCTTTTGTTAGCCGGCTGAGTAGGTTTAATGAACAAATATCTTATCTAGACAAGTCACAACCAACCAAATGACTATCAAAAAAAAACTGCTTATGTGGGAAACCCTTACTCTCTCTGGTGAAAAAAGCGACAACCCTAAACCCTTACTTTTCTCAATCGCATTCCATCAAATCTACCTAAATATTTGTGTTTCTTGCTTCAATTTGTTCTTGATACTGATGGATTATTGGTTCTGGACCAGATTCGTTGTGAGTTAAGCAAGTTTTTGTGGAATTGTGGGATCGCTTTTTCTGGGTATCGCTAGTTAATATTCAACCGACTGCTACATTCTTTGTAGTTGGTTTCTTTGGGTTATTTATTGTTGATCATTACTAATTAATTCTTATTCCATTACTGATCTACGTTAATTATGGCTGGAGGTTAGTGTTCTGATTCGATTTGCTATAAACCCTAATCGTTAAGATTAGGGTTTTATCTTTTATCTTTTTTCTTGGTATCGCATGCTGCTGGTTACTTGGTTCTTATTAGTTTAAGTTGGTTTCGTGGTGGTGAGAGATGAATAAGGGGTTTTTAAGTTCTAAAAGTGGTTCTAAGGCTGCTGCTACATCAATTGAAGTTAACATGTCGCAACAAACAAACCAAGTGAAGCCGATTTCACTTGGTAATGAGGGTAACTCTCAAGGAGGTACGAATAATCAGGTTCATAGCTCTAGTTCACTATCACAATTGGCTAATAATGAGGTTACTAGTTCCGGTGATGCTGCAAGTGTACGTGATGTTCATACTAGGGATTTGCAAAACCCTAGTTTTGAGGTTAATTTGAGTGCTAACGTGGAGGCAACTAATACGAATGAGAATCAAGCAACTGATTCTATTGCTCTTCAAGCTACAGGGTCGAATGAACATGTTAGTAAAGCTGATGGATCGTTGCTTGATAAAGTGAAGCCGGTTTCACTTGACGCGTCTGCTAATGTTGTGCAACCTAATGTGGAACAAATGATTGCTAATGCGCATAAGAATTTTGAGGAAGCTATGGATAAAATTCAAAGTGAGATTGTTGCTAACGAAGGTAATGCAACAAATACTCCTCATTCAAGCGTTCCGAATGATCCCAAGGTTGATACTGCTAGTGGTACTGGAGTGAAGTCAGTTACTTACGCGGGTGCTACTTCTAATGAACCTCAGAAAAATGCATCTAATTTTCGGAGGTTGGAATGTAGCAAAAAGAAGGATGATGTTGACCTCTCAGTTCCAATGAAAATTGTGGAAGAGGTGAACACGAGGTTTGAGAACACTCTCTACGGATACTTCCTTGGTCAACGCCTTGCGTTCCCTGTTGTTGATTACTATGTACGCAATGCATGGGCAAAGTTTGGTGTGCAAAAGGTAATGATGAATGCAAAGGGGTTCTTCTTCTTTAAGTTCACTTCGAAGAAAGGTGTTGATGATGTGCTTGAAAACGGTCCTTGGTTGATCAGAAATGTTCCTATTATTCTCAAACCATGGAATTTGAACACAAATCTACTTAAAGAGGATTTGACTAACATCCCGGTGTGGGTCAAGTTCCATGATGTTCCCCTTGCTATGTTTTCTGATGATGGCCTCAGTCTTCTAGCCACACTGATTGGCACGCCCAAAAGGTTAGATGCTTTTACAAGCCAAATGTGCAAGGAATCGTGGGGCCGTAGTAGTTTTGCTAGATGCATGATAGAAGTGAAGTCGGATGAGGTGTTGCGGGATAGCCTCACTGTTGAGATACCATTACTTGATGGTTCGGGTTCGACTGTTGAGAAGATTCGGGTTGAGTACGAATGGAAACCACCTCGGTGTGATAACTGTAAGATCTTTGGTCATACTCTGAGTGATTGTCCTAAAGTCGTTGCACCTCCAGTTCAATCTACTAAGTCTGTTAATGATGGTTTCATGACTGTCAATAATAGAAGGAAAGGTAAGCAAGGTGGTTCTACAACTCAGGGTAATAGAGGGTTTACTAAACCAGTTGTGGGTAAGCAGTTTCAGTATCAACCCAAGAAGACTCCAACTGAACCTAAGAAGGTGGATGGCACTAAGAAGAGGACTTCTGATGTGCCTAGTACGAGTGGCACGAAGATTTCTACATCTAATCAGTTTGATGCCCTTAATATTGATGATGCGGATGCTTTTGGTACTCCGTCTAATGATAACAACAAGGATGTGGATGCTGGTAGTTCAATGGAAGTTAATGCGGATAAGTCTAGTAAGACAGCTAGTACAATTGAAGTTAATAAGGATGAGTCTAATAAGACAGGTAATACTATGGAAGTTAATGAGGAAGAGTTGAGTAAGGGTTCTACTCCTATTGTTGAAAAAATTGGAAAGCTTGAAAAGTTACTTATTGATGGTAGAGCAACTCTTGTGGATGATAATGGTCATCCTATCCCGTCGACCTCTGCCACTAAGAGGGGAAACCCATTTTCAAAGGTGGGAAAAATTGTGGTGTCTGATTCTGAAGACGAGGTTGCCAACCCATTTGATGAGTCTGCTAATCTTTTTGGTGGGGGGCAAGAGTTTGAACAAGAGTATGATGACTATGATGATTATGCGAACCAGGTGTATGATCTTCCCGGTAATTTGGATGCTTTTAATGCCATGTATGGTACCAAGCTTCAAGGCCCTAGGAAGTAATTCATTTCGTTGTTCTTGTTATCATTGAGTTGTGGTTTGATTTCTAGTTTTTAGAAATTAGGAAGTATCTTGTTATGTAAGCTTTTAGCCTATGTAACGGGCTGAGATGTGGGACTTCACCCATATCCATTGTACTTAAAAGTTTTTTGGTTAATATATTTACCAGGGTGCAGGATTACTCCCCTTTACCCAAAAACCAAATGACTATCAAACCCATACTTGATCTGTGATCAATGTGGCGGCCCGCATGAAGTGGAAGAATGCGAGGAGAATACCACCACCGAACTAGCATGTTTGTCAAGCCACAACATCTTTGATGATCCTTCCCTCTTAACTTTCTATCAAAACAACGATTTTACCCCTTGGGGAAATCTTGTGAGAAGTGAGGAAGGGGAGAACATCGTGACTACAAAGTTAGGAGCACTTTTGAGGATGATCTTGGACATTTCATGCTTGAAAAGGATCTGCAATTAAAAGGCCTCGACAACCTATTCACGAGCCAACAGAATGACACAAGAACCAAATTCGCAGAACTCGACGCCATTCTTGATGGGCTCGGCAAACCTCCAACAAATCAAAGAGATCCTTTACTCGCCATTACCACTCGTGCTAGAACAACTACTAAGGATCCACCTTACCCAACCCCACAAACCAATGTCACGAAACCCAACACACCTCATGAAGAGGAGGGTGATGTGAACAATGAGACCCCTTAACAACATCCTCCGGTTACTTCCTTTTCACCTACTCAAACTAAACAACCCGTTAAAGTCCCATATCCATCCCGCCTCAAGAATCAAAAGGCTGAAAATGATAATAAGAGATTCTTNACACACCTCATGAAGAGGAGGGTGATGTGAACAATGAGACCCCTTAACAACATCCTCCGGTTACTTCCTTTTCACCTACTCAAACTAAACAACCCGTTAAAGTCCCATATCCATCCCGCCTCAAGAATCAAAAGGCTGAAAATGATAATAAGAGATTCTTGTCATACTTAAAGGACTCGGTTGTCACCATACCTCTTCTTGATGCATGTTACCATATGCCCAAATACAATACATACTTCAAGAAGCTACTTACAAACAAAAAAAAAACTCGAAGGTCTTGTGACCCGAGGTGAAGAATGTTCTGTGGTGACTCAACGAGGACTACCCAAGAAAGTGGACGATCCAGGTAGTTTCACCTTGCCCTGTTCCGTAGGATCTCTATCGATCAAGAATGCTTTAGCCGACTTAGGGGCAAGTATTAATCTCATGCCGCATTCCATGTTCCTAAAATTAGGGTATTCAGGATTGAAACCAACCCGCATGAACATCCAACTAGCTGATAGATCAGTCAAGTACCCCTTAGGAATATGCGAAAATGTACTTGTTAAAGTAGGGAAGTTCAAATTTCCAGTCGACTTCGTCATCCTAGAAATGGAAGAAGACGACCTAGTGCCTATCATCCTAGGAAGACCATTCCTTGCAACTGCTCGAGCTGTTATTGATGTTCATGACGGCAAACTAACCCTACGAGTAGGGGACGACAACCTAACCTTTGACATCAAGGACACAATGAATCTTTCTCTAGAAGCAGCTAACCGGCTATACTTTATCGGTGAAGTCGATGAGCTATCCGATGTGATCGACAATTGTATTGATGAGCAGGTGGAAGCTGGTTGGTTGAGAGATGAATCTTTCATACCTATTTCAAAGAAAGAGAAAACTATAGATGTTAACGCAGTCTCCTTCTATCCCAGGCAAGAAACCGAACAACTTGAGCTTCGTAAACCGGAGAACAAACTCAAACCTTCCATCATCAAACAACCCGTATTGGAACTCAAAGAACTCCCAAGCAACCTAGAATACGCTTTCCTCCAAGGAGAGGATCAACTTCTGGTTATCATAAACTCTTCCCTAAGAAGAGAACAAAAGGGGAAACTCCTAGAAGTTTTAAAAAAATACAAAGGGGTTATAGCATGGAGTGTAGCCGACATCAAGGGGATCGACTCGACCTTTTGCACGCATAAAATCCTCATGGAGGAAGATTATAAACCCACCGTGCAACCTCAAAGGCGAGTAAACCCCAATATCAAGGAAGTTGTAAAAAAGGAAGTCATTAAGCTCCTCGATGCACGGCTGATCTACCCAATATATGACAGTCCATGGGTAAGTCCTGTGCAGGTTGTACCGAAAAAGGGAGGAATGACGGTGGTGAAGAACGATAAGGATGAGCTAGTACCCTAGAAAACAGTAACCGAATGGCGTGTGTGCATCGATTATAGGAAGTTGAATGATGCTACCCGAAAGGATCACTTCCCTCTTGTTAGATCACCATATTAGTAAACAAAAATATTCAAATGAGAGAAATGAGATGAGAATTAGACTTGGTTGATTAATATCAATATGAAAGATGAAAGAACAAGAGTTTCCTTAAGATATGAAATTAACCAACAATATTACAAGAGATATGATGTCCTATTTATAGGAAAGGATTAGGGCAACATTCCCTTCCTTCCTTTCTTTCTTATTCGTGGGCTTCTAAGCCCATTGGACATCTATTGTAACTTAAACATGTAACCATATGATTACACATAATACATAGATAATAAGGATAATTCTAGCAACCTATTACATTGACTGAAATGACCGAGACTTGACTGAATAGTTGAAAACTATGATCCTAACAATCTCCCCCTAAGGATCGGTCATGAAGGATTGTTGAAGGATAGAAGTTCGTCACGGTCATCGAGGTTGATTGACATCTTTGTCTTTGGACTTTAACTGTTGACATTTGTAGCTTTAGACGTCTTCAAAATGATTGTAGTAGAAGTGATTCATCATTCTTTGTTCTTTGTCTTTGTTGATGTGAAAATGAGAGATGATGTTGTAATCCGCCACGCGTCACTTTCGGTATCTCCAATGGATTCGCTCCGTTCCGACATGCTCATACATCTTTGACGATGTTGTTGTCATGCATTCATAGCTCTTTTGTCATTGATGTTGAAGATTCATGATTGTAGATGTAGAATCTTTCCTATGGACTGTGATAATTCTTTGAGCTTTCATCGGCAAGTTGGTGTTCAAGATGGCATTTGTACCTGAAATAAAATAGTTAGCAATAAAACAACCGGTACTTACAGGTTTGAACTAGAATTCATCAACAGCATATTGTGAAGACTCCTTCTAATTCGCGCCAAGGCCGTTCCTAATCGGATACCCCCTAAGGAG
>LBNU01023722.1:2387-14409 GCA_014162995.1 Artemisia annua
TGATAAAGATTGTAAGTACTTTATGCTGATGATGACAAAACAACGAGTGTATTTTTCAAAGAAGACAACCTTTCCATGAAGATAAAGCTTACATAAAGGAAACTTGAAATCAAACAAGTAGAATTCAAGTTAGGGGAGGATTGTTGGGGTATAAAAGATCAAAGTGCTGCTCTTCAGAGTACTGCTGAAGTATTAAAGTCAAAGTACTGCTAGTGATCAAAGTACTGCTCGTTGATAAGTCAAAGTACTGCTTGAAGATAAAGACTGAATATATTATTAGAATTAGAATATTATGTAATCTAGAATAATTTATAGTTAGAGATTGTATACTTGTCGTTCAAGTTATGTAAACCGACTAGGGTTTTCCTTGTGCCTATAAAAGGATCCCTAGGTTGGCATTAGAAAAAAAGAGTTTCACGAATACGATTTAGAGATAAGTTAGAGTTGTAATAGTCTGCATTCTATAAGCAGATTTAAGGTGTTAATATAATCAAAGTTTGGTTAATTCTTCTTAACTTTGTTAAGTAATTCCGCATACTTAATAGAGTAATTCAGTGTTTCATTGTTAGTAGATTAGGATTTATCCAAGGCTACTAAACCCTTAACAAGCTATATAATAGTTTGGTCAGAGTATAACGATCAACACCGAGTGTGTAAGTTCTGGCTCAGCCGTCTTCTTGCCTCCTCTTGGAGGAGATTGGTCAACGTTTCATAATTTTTGGATACAAAATTTTTCAACGTTGACTCCTGAGTATCTTCTTCCAGCGCAATGATATTTTCTTCCAAAGCAGTCCCCTTATCTCGGTTAGGCGCGCCTGGTGGCATAGTGTTGTTCACTGTGGGTACCGTTTGATGGGGAGTGTTGAAGAGATTACGCTGGAGATCATCAGTATTTGGGACCACTGTGGTGGTCTGAGTCATTTCTGCGGGTAATTCTGCTGTTGGAAGAATTGGGGGTAGTCCCGGTTCCTGGTGACCAGGCGCACTGGTTGTTCCAGTGGTTTGCCTAGAGGTTAGGTCTTGATAGTTCTTCCTCTGGGGATCACCACGTGTCTTATCCAACAGCGGAGTCCGCTGATTTAGGTTTTTATGCTTCGTCATCCTAGTTCTTAGTGTAGGGTCCCACGGATGGCGCCACTTGTTGATACAAAAGTTGGGCGTTCCTTGTTTGGGTTCCTGTTCTCGTACCAATCAGATCTTAATGCTCTTGAGACCTGCGCACTAAGAAAGTAACAGACACCGTTAGGCTTATCGAGGGATTGTTTCCCCCGATTATCCTCCGGCGTGAGAGTAAGTAATCGATTTAGGGTTGTGAAGAGTTTTAGGGTTGTCAGTCGTACCTTAGGCGAGAGCTATGATGCCCTATATATACACACGTAACCGATAAGGTTTCGTGCTCCTCACTCTTCGGCGTGTTCGCCGATATCGGATATTTGGTATATATCTCTTTAATAAGAGATATCACATATCCAATCCATAAATAACTTCGGGCTTGGGCCCTGCGAGCCCAAACCGTCTAATTGGTAGTCCAATTATTATTATGATGGCCCACTCGTTGTGGGCTTAAACGTTAGTAATGTTCACTAATCGGGTTCGTAACCCGAGTATGGACTATACGTAGAGCTGGCAAATTGGGTACCTGTTAAGACCTGTTAAGGGAAAAAATGTACTATGCAATTTTTTTATTTTTTAAAATAATTGTTTTTAGTATTCTAGGGTTCAATATTTAACTTATTTGATACATAAAACGTATGACTGTCATACTCAAACCACCAAAGCCAAGTGTTAAACGAGTCGTTTTCATGTTTGAAACTTATGTTATTCGCGCGCTCCGAACCTGTTAAGACCTGTTAAGACACGATTTGCCAGCTCTAAGTCTATACGTCATCAATACACTTTTTTGTACCAAAAGATCAAATTTTAAAGAAATGATGGAACCAATTTGTAAACACTAAATACACTCGAAAAGGCAAGATTCGTTTATCTTGAACCGTGTTTGCATAGATCATTGCCTAAAGAGTCTTATTATATTTGTATTCCTAATATATTTGAGTATAGGACAAAAAAACATCTAGAACGAACTAGCTTGAAACAAAGAGTGTCCGTTAAAAAACAAAATAGATAGTGTAGTCGTCATAAATACTCGTAATAATGAAAATGAAAAATAATTAAATAAATAAATAAACTTCAAAGAAAAGAAGACTGCCAATAAATAAATAAACTTAAATGAGAAATTATTACATTTAATCACNCAGAAAATGATGATACTGATAAAGAAGGTAAGTTGTCACAGCCAATTGTAAGATATCATCTCATGTTACTGTGTGGGATTAATTGATGTTTAACTGTATCCATTTGCCATTTTTTTCCAGTTTCTACCAATTGTTGCAACTTCATACACATACTTATAAGTGTTGACTTTAAGAAAGTCAATTACTACTTAACCAATAAAAGCAGGTATTACCATATTTATAGCCATATCCATGGACCAAAATTGATGAAGTCAAAGCTTTCTACAAGTCAACCTACATTAACCCTGCCTAAAGAAACTAAACAAACTACTGTAGATTCATACCACTTGCTACTAGAAAGCTTTGCAAAACACAAAAGACATGTCTTTCTAAAGACACTACATACACCATATGCAAACTAAAACGATGAGTATCCACGAGACAACACACAAGTTCCTCAAGCGGCAAACTTTCTCCTTCTCCAGATGGAGCTCAGCTACAGCTGCTTAGTGAGCAACCTCTAGCTCGATTGCATTGTCTCGGGCGTTGACGGCCTCCAATGTCTCCGCCATGAGGCCTGGTTGGCATTCTTGTAATGCCGCCTCATTACGGTGAATGTGTCTCCTCAAGTAGAGGATCACCTCCTTTGCTCTTGGTGGCATTGGTGGATCGTACCACCCATTGAATGGACATGTGGATCCCTAGAAATTAATAAGCTAAAATCAAGACTTTGACGCTTAAACTCGTAACTTGAACATAAACATGTAATCAAAAACAGCCATTAGATTAAAACATTGATTAAAGTAAACGTGGCATTTTAACTTAATGCAACCCAACCATGAACGCACCTCCACCGGACAATCATAATAACGCCTTCCGGCGTTCACATTATTCCAACATGTCCTTAGGACCGCCCGCCTACCACATACGCATCGTACCATTGTTAAGATTTGGATCGGAAATATTTTAGGATAAGATTTGATGAGAGAGAGGAGAGTTTAGGGATGAGTTGTGAATAAGTTTCGCTTTTATTAACATTTAATTACTGTAGCCGATACATATGCCGCGCGTGCCTTAGCACACGATATTACATAATGACGATATTACCCTTGTGCTAAAAACAAAATGTAACGGCAGAAAACGGCGTTGACCGTCGGAAAACGGGTCAAATGACGCAATCGGTCTGAAAAAACTTGAGGAGGGACGCACGGAGACATTTTTAAAAAGTTAAGGTGCATGGCGATGTTTCGTGGAAAGTTTAGGGACCAACGGTGTATTTTACTCTTTATGTTTCATTAATCACAACTGATTGGAACAAGTTTATAAGTCTAGTCTAGCTTTATTTCTATAACATACGCTTTTTCGTACCAAAATATCAAATGTTAATGAAATAGTGGAATCAATTTGTATATACACTCGAAAAGAGCAAGATTCGATTATCTTGCACCGTGTTTGCATAATCGTTGCCTAAAGAGACTTGTTATATTGTACGTAATATATTTGAGTATAAAAAAGTTAGTTAACAATTAAATTGTGAGTGATTCGTGATTTTATTTATTTTTCATTGATCACAATTGATTAAAACAAATTTACAAGTTTAGCTTTTTTTTCTATAAGATACGCTTTTTTGTACCAAAAGATCAAATTTTAAAGAAATGATGGAACCAATTTGTAAACACTAAATACACTCGAAAAGGCAAGATTCGTTTATCTTGAACCGTGTTTGCATAGATCATTGCCTAAAGAGTCTTATTATATTTGTATTCCTAATATATTTGAGTATAGGACAAAAAAACATCTAGAACGAACTAGCTTGAAACAAAGAGTGTCCGTTAAAAACAAAATAGATAGTGTAGTCGTCATAAATACTCGTAATAATGAAAATGAAAAATAATTAAATAAATAACTAAATAAGTAAACTTCAAAGAAAAGAAGACTGCCAATAAATAAATAAACTTAAATGAGAAATTATTACATTTAATCATGAGTCGAACATGCTCACGTGCGGGTCTTTTGTCCCATCCCAAATCGTTCTCATGCCCCCACACGGTTTCTAACCCGTCGAGATAGTATTCACGCTAATAGTAATGATGACTTTTGTCATTTTAAAACGTTATATCAGCTTTTATTACCTAAGTCAAATACATGACCAAATGTCTGTAATCAACACATTTTAAAAAGAAATTAAAAATTTATTAATAATCCAAAAAAAAAATTACATAATAATTCAAAAAAAAAAAAAGCATTACAATAAAATTAAGTGTTCATTTGTTCGACGCCAAATGTGTTCTACTATTCGGCTTTGAAACTTAGATGAGTTTGATAGCAGTGTATATCTCTAATAACTTGGTCCACATCTTCTTGTGCTCGTAGGCGATCATCTTCACGATGTCCCACTTTTTTTTAGCATGCAAAACGCTCGTTCCACATCTTTTCTAGCTACTTCATGCGCTTCCTTATATCTTATTCGCTTTGTATCATGCGACCCGACTATCAAATAGACTTAACAGGAACAGACCATTTCGGATATATCCCGTCAACGAGATAATATCCCCATTTATAAGTAACGTTGTTAGTTACAAATCGAACTTCTGGTGCTTTCCTTTATTTGAGATTGTTGAAAATAGGAGATCGACATATAACGTTGACGTCGTTGTTCGATCCGGCAACACCAAATAACGCATGTCAAATTCATAAGTCTTGTGAGGCAATCGGTTCCAATAAAATGAATGGATCTGACGTGATCACCCCTACAGAATTGAGCACGATATGCATATAGGCATTGAGCCTACGACCAATCCGTACACTTGATGCTTCCTAACATCATAGGAAACTCATGTTTCTCCTCGTGAAAAACATAGAGTTTTTCCACATCATATTAGTAGGCCCCTTCACAAAAAATCCTTCCCATATAAGTCCATAACCCGGTTATAGAAAGCGTTGAGACAATCACAGGAAGTTTTATCACTAACTTACATGGAAAGGAGAAATCTATCTCCACTATACGACAGTAACAAGTGTTCTTTCTAACACACCCATAAAAAAGAGAAATCTATCTCCACCAAAACTCTTTTTCATGTTGTATTCTTGTCATTGAAAAACCTGAAACACAAACAAAGATATTTAAGGTACACTGCACCCACAAAAGAATGTAACTATGGAGGGAGTAAATATAAGCTTTAGTTACTTCTAGCAACATAATTAAATGGATCACAAAATTTTTCGAAATAAGTAAGAACCTTAACTAAAAATAGAACATTGACAATTTCTCACCAAGACCACCAAGAAACACAAATATGGGGTGGTGTAATATCGTTGATCACTTGCCACAACATCGAACACTCACTCATTAAATCTCTACATAACTTTACGTCACACAACCGAGAACCATCACTAAGATTGGTGTAACATCACCATCACCATCTACTGCCACATCATAGCCCTTCCCATCAACTTCACACTACTTTTACCTTGTAACAATAAATTCATATTTAACGTCTAAGTTACTTGCAGGCGCAGACCGGAGGAGGTTCTCGAGAGTTCTGAGGAATCCTATGAGATTTTGCCAAGTAGTACAAAGTTTTTTTAAAAATCTCGATTTTTCAAAATCAACTCCGTCCCCAAGCTACATGTCACAGTTTTTGTTTAGTTAGCCAATTGTAGTTACGTAAAAATATTTGTGAACTTTACTACTTATAAACCTAAATCGCATATATATATGTCAAATAAAGCGATAAAATCCACTACCAACAAAGATAGTACCATAAATATTTGTCAAATAAAGCGATAAAATCCACTACCAAAAAAGATAAATGATAGTAGTTATTAAAAAAGAAATATATCACTGTCTGTGTTGTCATGTAGGAAAAAGAGAGTAAAATGCTTCTAAAAATAGTCCTGAAAGTAAAGTCTCTGGTCAATAGAAACGACCCAAAAACGTAATCACAAAGTACATTTTATTTCACGATAAATGATACATGGACCTAAAAATAGACCTAATTATGGATCTAAAAACACGTGGCATCATACTGATGGCTGCAAATAAGGACCCACTTATTTTACAACTCATCAGGATGTCATGTGTTTAAGTCCACTTTTAGACTTTATTTTTAGGTCTATGTATCATTTCTCTTATTTCACATATTCACATGTGCAGATCAGTATGAACGTTTGTTTTTCTATAACAGATAATGGTCTCATGTCATTAACTCACTATCCTAAATAGATTTCATTATGATATGATTAACGAAAACTAGAGTGACAAGTAGTACATTCTACATGATGTAATCAATGTTTTCAAACCCGGGTCGACCCGGCCGGGTCAACCGGTTGGACCGGTACCCGGTCAAAAAACGGGTCAAAAAAACCCGGGTTTCTAAAACCGGGTCAACCGGTTAGACCCGCCGGGTTTTGAGTGACCCGGGTTTTGAAACCCGGCCAGGTTTGGATTTTTTTTTTTTTTTTTGACTCTTTATTTTTTTTCCATTATTAAGGTGCTATTTTTGTTTGATATGACTTTCTTATGGTGTATATTCACTCATATTTGTGATTAGTTTCCACTTATTAGATTGAATTCGATTCTGATATCTAAAGCGCTTAGCATGATTAAGGAATTTAGGACCCCTATGCTTGAACCTTAAGATTATTTTTTGTTTTAAATGGCACTGAAAGCTTGTGCTATTTACTGCATTTTGATGTTTAGGTTCATTCATTTTGGATTAGTATTAGACTATTATGAAAATGAATTTTTGGAAATGTGCATAAAACCGGGTCTAACCGGGTTGACTCGGCGGTCGAACCGGCTGACCCGCTGACCCGGTGACTCAGCCGGGTCGATCCCAAACCCGGGTTTCAAAACATTGGATGTAATAAATGAATCGAATACAATCATATCATAACATGTGATTCCTTAGATTTAAACTAAAAATAAACGTGACAAAATTCTATAGGTAGATAACATCATGATATGAACCAACAATGCAATCAACAAATCCGAATATATACAATCACGCATCACCTACAATGAATGTGAAACAAAAAACAAAAAACTAAGACCCACGTAAAGTCATAAACTACAAAAAGGAAAAGCCTTTATAAAGTCAAACAGGGATCATAAACCAGTTTATTTATCATAGGTTAAGGTAGAGTTCGGGACAACTCATTTTTTAAATGAAAAAAATAAATTAAGCAGATAAACGATTTTCACCTGAACAATATTAATCTAAAGGGTAGTTTGTTTTTTTGGCTGTTTTGTTATGTTGTATCTTATACTAGTTATAATGCCCGCGCACGCGCGGGTTTTTTTCTAAATTTTTTTTTTGAATTATATTTTTATTTCTTAAAAAACAAATAATTTAATTTTTGTTTTGTTTGATTTATGATTTTTAATTATATTTGTTTATTATTAAAGATAATCATTTAAAAATTTTAATCCTGTTGTTAGTCGCATCTTATCTATATTTTTTTGTACTTATCTTCTACTTGTGTAGTTTATCAACAAAATAAAATTTTAAAATTTTAAATTAAAAAATAATAATTAAAATATTACCTAATAAGGAAATATTCTTTTTCAAAGTACCCACTAGGGGTTTTGTTTTATTATATAAAAGATTTCATAAATTAAAAAACACGTCTAAACATACACCGAGCTTATATTTTTTTCATTAGCCGAGCTCGAGTTTCCTTCTTGAAGGCTAGCCTAGTTCTATACGTACTATCGTCAAGTCGAGTCTCGTGGAAATTCGACTCTGACTCTACTCAGCTGCATTTTTATTACTATTGACATATACTCTGATCTGCCTCTTCAAAATCAACACAATCCTTCGTAACTATAAACTAATCCAAAATTCCTCAATATAATCGGAATTTAGAACAAAAGATTATTACACTTTTACAATATATGTACAATAAAGGCAGTAGCCTCTTTCCCGTACACCAAAAACAATAAATTAACAAATAAATTGATATCCCTAACCAGGAACGGAATCAAAACTAAATATAACCATATGCATAACCTTTTTGGAATACTAATATAGAAACACATTTCAGTGGAACGACTGCATTTAAGATGCATTTAGGAAAAAATGACGTGGTTTTTTTCGAAAATTAGCACTAAATCAAAAAAATTCATATGAGTCCCGGGACCCGCGGGAACCCTAGTTCCGTCCCTGTCCTAACTCCAAAACTTGAACCATCCATAACTCCTCGTCATTTACCGGGATCATCATCAGGAGTTAACGGCGAGCTATTACATCCCGAGCTAAAACCACCAACTTCATTTCGGTCAATTTTCTTCTTCTTCTTAATCGATATCATGTTGGCAACGGAACTAACTAACTGGCCGATGATTCGACGCTTTATTTGGCCACGACGTGGCGGAATTGTTGTCTTTGGTGAAACAGATTTCATATTTTTGTATAGTATGAAATTTAAAATGAAGCGCAAATTCCCTGCTCACTCATTAAATCTCTACATAACTTTACGTCACACAACCGAGAACCATCACTAAGATTGGTGTAACGTCACCATCACCATCTACTGCCACGTCATAGCCCTTCCCATCAACTTCACACTACTTTTATCTTGTAACAATAAATTCATATTTAACGTCTAAGTTACTTGCAGGGGCAGACCGGAGGAGGTTCTCGAGAGTTCAGAGGAATCCTATGGGATTTTGCAAAGTAGTATAAAGTTTTTGTTAAAAATTTCGATTTTCCAAAATGAAGTCTGTCCCCAAGCTGCATGTCACAGTTTTAGTTTAGTTAACCAATTGTAGTTTCGTAAAAATATTTGTGAACTTTACTACTTATAAACCTAATCGTATCTAGTTACTAGGTACCATATATGTCAAATAAAGCGATAAAATCCACTACCAACAAAGATAGTACCATAAATATTGTCAAATAAAGCGATAAAATCCACTACCAAAAAAGATAAATGATCTAGTTTTTAAAAGAGGAATATATCACTGTCTGTGTTGTCATGTAGGAAAAAGAGAAAGTAAAATGCTTCTAAAAATAGTCATGAAAGTAAAGTCTCTGGTCAATAGAAACGACCCAAAAACGTAATCACAAAGTACATTTATTTCACGAGAAATGATACATGGACCTAAAAATAGACTTAATTATGGACCTAAAAACACGTGGCATCATCCTGATGGCTGCAGACAGAGACCCACTTATTTTACAACCCATCAGGATCATGCCACATGTGTTTAAGTCCACTTTTAGGTCTATTTTTAGGTCTATGTACACTACTAGAAATCATGCCAGCACCAACCAAATTTTACCAACAATCATCGATTCGTTGGTAAATTATTACTTTACCAACGACTTTACCAACCAAGATAAGAAAAACATATTTTATAGTTTACCAACGACATAATTGTTGCTAAATCCGTTGGAACATAGTTGATATTTGGCGGGAAAGTTCCCGCTAATTTTACCAACCACTTTTTCTCAATAAATGGTTGGTAAAATTGAAAAACAATAATACCAACGACATGAACTTGTTGGTAAATAAATTTACCAACGATTTTTACCCACAACTTATTTCTCGTTGGCGAAAAGTGTATTTACTAAAAACTTTACCAACAATAAATATTTTTATAATCAAATTTACTTGACTAAAGGAAATTTTGTTGCAACAATTGTTGGAACTATTATTTACACATGGAGGGAAAAATTCCTCTTAGTTAACCAACAAACTTTTGTATAATGATAACATCAAATGTTCTATATATTTTACTGTATCAAATTCCCTTATATAATGCTCATATTTGCTATGTTTTTATATGAATATATACTTAATTGCTTCATATTTCGTTATTAGGTAAAACTTGAGCATTGGAACGAAAAGACGCGGAAATGGAAGGTTGATTTGAAGAAAATACAAACATGCTGGACCAGACATACATTACGGCATAGCTGGGTCGTAAGGGCTACGCTGTAATCCTTTTTGCTGCTGAAAAGAGACCAAGTCTCTTTTCATCAGACATTACGGTATAGCAACCTCGCTAGAGCTGTGCCATAACTTGCATTGAGATTCGAAAAGATCTTGCTGAAGTCACAACTACAGTGTAACAAAGCCATTGTGGTTACGTCGCAACTATGGAAGAATTAATTAACGAGATGATTATGGCGTAACTCGTACACTTGGTTACCCCGTAACTTTGCTACATCTGTGAATGATTCGTGCATTAAAGAGGCTACGGCGTAACTCCTCACTTATGGTTACACCGTAGCAGAGTCGAGACTATAAATACAAGCCGTAATTTAGCTGATTTCGTCATTCCACTTCACACAACTCTCATATGACGATTTACCATTTTTCAAGGGTTCACTTCAATTCATGATTGTTATTAGTCATTCATCAAGTACATTGTATTAAACTTAATGTTTAATCCATCCATGATTTTATACATTAAGTGGACTCTTATGAAACCATGATTCCTTTTGTATAGAAAGATCAATGACATAAAATACACATTGATGGCATATGAGGGCTTCAACCCAACTGGCTAAAGGCCATACAATTGAAATAGGCCTGAGATAAGCCCATCGAGGCTAAGGTCGGCCACAACCTGCCTGAGAAACGGCTTCACAGGCCAAACACAAACACGATCAAACCTGATAAACATATTTAAGCCATGAACCGCCGACAATCTGTTGTTACAACGGAAACCACATGCCACTACCTCATATGAGCATAAGTAATGTTGCGAACAATAGGATCATACGTGATATCGTACATGGGTCATCCCATGAACCTGACACAACCAAGGATGGTGTCATTATTGTCCCCACCTCTGGATGTCCAGAACGTAGACTAACCTGGACCATTGGATAGTGTTGTTCCCTTTTGGTTGACTACAAAGTATAAACTAAGTTTATCTAATCAACTCATGTCTAAATAATGTCAGTTTAAGTTCACAAAGAAAAATAAACACGTCGTTAACCCAATTAGCTAAAATCCGTACACTCTATGGCCTAACGCAACTCCTCTTAGCACAAAAATTATTAAATTGAAACGTCAAACATCACACGATTGTTTTGTGCATAAGTTGCGATAGTTAATCGTACACATGAATTTGTAACTCAAAATGTATGTATAACCACGTGACGTAGTTATTTAATCGAGTCAAAGTGACATGTCTAGTTTTTATCTTGAAAAGTGCAACTCTTAATTAGTTTCACCCAAATTTTTGAAACCCGGGTGGAACTGGGCGCGGCCAAAAAAAGTGTAAGAAAACGGGTTAACCAGTTAGACCTAACGGGTTTTAAGTGACCGGCTAAACCCGGTTCTCGAAACCCGGCCGTGCTTGATTTTTTTCAATTTTTTTATAAAAAAACTTGGTTGGCACGGTTGAAAAAAAATTATCTTTTTTAACAGAAAAAACTGATTGACCCGGTGACTCGACCGGGTCGATTAATGTCACAACTCGTAAATTCTGGTCATTTTCCCGAACTTTCTCAATTACTATTCATCGGTTACTATTCATCGTTTACTATTCACTGGTCACTATTCATCATTTTACTATTCATCATTTTCGGACTCCGTTTGTGATTCCGAGAAACGTTACTATTCACATGACACTATTCATCCCGAGAGAAAAATCACTATTCATGGTCATCATTCATTTCATCGTAAACTGGGTTTACGGGTATTCAAATTCGAGCAACCGGTTAGGTTTAGCTCCGAATCCATGCATCATCATTAGGGACATTTCATACGGACTAGAAATAGTCTACATATCATCCCGAGGGCATTTGCATACTATTCCACTCGTAGGA
>LBNU01023722.1:40791-53854 GCA_014162995.1 Artemisia annua
AAAAAAAAAAAAAAAAAAAAAAAAAAAAAAAAAAAAAAAAAAAAAAAAAAAAAAAAAAAAAAAGAACGTAACCAGAGTAACTTTATGAATAGTGATACTTAATTCATAAATGTATAGACTTTTAATTTGGTTTTATTTTAACTATAATAAAAATTTAGTAACTTTTACTTTAATTCAGTACTTTTAATTCTAAGTTAAATTATTATTATTATTATTTTATTATTGTTATTATTATTTTTTAATCTTAACTTATTTTATTTTGTGATTTAGTTTCATCTCATTTTTTTATTTTTTTTAAATTGATTTTAAATCAATAATCCAATTATATTTATCTAATGTATGTCAATTATTAATGCTAAAGAAAATTACAATGTAGCATATATTTATCTCTGCTTAACACCAACTAGTGAAATTCAAAGGTTTGAGGCATGCACAAAGTTGTATGTTGTCATACAGGCTAAAAATGAAAACATACAGGTACCAATAGTTCATCCAAAGACATTATTAAAAGAACTCATTAAATGGATACTTTAAAATCATTGATCAAGTAGACAATGAAACTGTTGTTTGCAACCCTTTTTTTCAACGACTGGCGGCTTTTTTACATAAGCTGATAATTTCTTTCCAACGACTCTAGTAGCATGGTTGTATACAACATATGGGATATGGCAAGCCTCTCCTAAAACCTTCTGATATTTCACATGTACAAAAGTGTGTTCATTATAAGAGAAGTAACACATTACAAATGCAACAGATTGGATATCAAGTTCCAGCCCATCCAAGCTTTCTTGTCAGATGGATTTACAAAATTGAGTGCAAACATCTCTTTGGAAGCATGCTCCCCTGATTCGCAAAAGCCCACAAGTTTTGCAACTATTTCAGCACTCTCTTTAACATTCACCATGTTCAGAGGGTCAGTCCACAAGCAATTCACAAGTTGAAGCCGCCTCCTTTGCTTGCCTTCAACAGGGATGTCCCATTTTTTATACAGCATTTCCCTTTCTTCTGCACTTAGTTTAGTCGACACCCTTTTTGCCAGATATTCCCTCTCCTGCTTTAGAGCCTTGATACTGTTTATTTAAAATCATCCACAAGATACATGTCATAAACTTTAAAATAAGAAGACGCTTGGTTTGGAAAATCAGAGCACAAATTAAAATTCACCTTGATGCGACGGGCCCTGCTGGTTCATCACCCAAGAGGGCTGGACTTGCATTACCAAATTCAGATAAGTGCTGCTCTAACCATGTCAGCCTTCTCAGTTCAACTTCTACGTATATATCATCAGCAGGCTCTCCTCTGAATAACATAAAGAACTGTGTCCTGTGAATGATAGAGACGTGACACAAATGCCACAACATTATAATCTGTTTTCTTTGATCCTCAAACACAAGGTGCCGTGGTATGGGAGTTTGCCCCCCTAAATCAGTGTCATCACTCCCACCGTCATTTGCTTCTTCTAACTCCAACACCTATCCGTTCACACAACAGTCAGTCAAAGCCTAATAGGGTTGTAAAGACAAGACCATATGAGGCTGCAAACCAAATTTATCAGCCCAGAAAAATTATGCCCCACAAAATAAGTTGCAGTGGGTGGGTTGTATCAGGTGTTAAAACAGGGTATTGTGATAAATGGGTCCAAATGGGTAGGAACAGATTTGTACTACGCATCAATTGTTTTTTAATCTTATTAGTTACTGTCCTAATTTGAATTATAAAACTGGATTCTAATTTTATCTATACAAAGCAATATCTGAGGTACAAAACCTTTCAAACACTTACAGCGACTTTTAATCCGTTGCTTTTATAGTGTTATAATTGTGTACCCATCTGACCCAGTTTTACACCGAAGGGTCAAAAACAACCAAATCAACCCAATTTTATGCAGAAGGGTCAAAAACTCAAAATTGCCACATGTAGTTTTACAATTTACGAGGCAATAAGTACAAAATCAGAAAAGCTTCTAACCTGACAGACTAGCAGCTGTTTTTGGTATTGTAGCTTTGCTACCCGTTCTTTCAGCTCTGTAACATAAGATTTAATACTTCTGATGTTATCCTCGGCTGCAGTCTTGAACATCATTTGGATCTTTCTTACATCCACTGAGTTTGGATGCTTAGATGCAGATATAGGAGTGATTTTCGTCACCTCATCAGTTCTTTTGTTTTGGGATATATTAACAGGTGATAGCAAACCACGACTCTCAGGATTTCTGTTCTCAACACCATGTAGATTGGAGGGAGCAGGTGAACATGGAGACCTTATAAAATTTGGCATACTCCCATTATTGCTCATTTTAAAAGGAAGGGTTTTCTTCTTCTTTAATGGAGTTCTTGAATCTGGATCCTCCTCACCGTTGTACAAAACTAGTTTGTCTAACGATTTTTGTACATTTTCAAGCTTTTCTTCCAAAGACGCAATAGTGTTTTCTTCAGATATCAGCCGACCTATCTCTTCTTTCAAATTGCCTTTCTCTTTAACTTCAATATCATCAGGAATTAAACTAATATTGGCATGCATATCCTTGATATCAGACAGCAGTTTTGCAATAGTTTCAGCAGCGTCTTTATTCCCTACTCTGTGAGAGGAAACCTCCTTGTGAAGCAACTCTAGTGCATGATTTGCTTCTTGGCCTAACTGCCTCTGCCTCATTTCAAGTTTCCTTATTTCATGCACCAGTGTGCTTGGGTCAATAGAAGCAGTTGACTGTCTCAATGGTCTCCGTCTTCTGTGTGCCTTTCTTTCTGAGAGTTCAGATACATTTTCGCTACTAAAAGAGAGACATTTGGCTACTTGGCGAGAGGGCACGCATTGAATAGGCTCCTGGTACACTAATGATATGTAAGTACCTCCTTCTAGTGATAGATTAATTGGATTAAAAAGGTAACAAAGTTTCGGTAAAATTAATATATGGAAATATTTAACCCTGACAATAGGCAACATGTGTCTAATTGCCCCATTAGTGCCAATTCAATACCTTGTAAAAAAGAGGCAACATCTTTTTTTCTGGGAGTTTCCAGGTTTTTTTTTTTTTTTTTTTTATCAAATTGTGGAAGCTGATGGTCTCTTTCAAGACAAAATAGGGTTGGTTACCCGAAATCGGAATTTGACCAAAACTGGTTAACCTTTTAATACGGAAGATAAGAAGTTGGAAAGGTGGGCATATCGACTCATTTACTAGAAATGGGTTGATTTGTTAACTCTTAAATCAGTTTCGAGGAAGTAGGTGAACACTGAATATAGAACTTAAATTAAAATTAGTTTACTAGATATAGATTAATCAGGGGAAAAATTATTTGTGAGTCACAACCCGACCCGTATAAACAGTTACCCATTCTCACCCAAACCCATTTACCCGGCCTACCTTGGCCACTCTTAATGGAAACAAACATATACTAGGAGCATCTTGAAAACTGACCTTTGTTTCCTTCTGTAATTTTCGTGCTACTTCCAGCTGTGATTGTGCAAGGTCTCTCTCACGCTTGAGCTCATTCATCTCTCTCTCCATCTGCATTACAAATAATCAGGGAAATTAAAGCAAAAAAATAGAAAATAGCGAATGTAAACGTGTGCGGAAGTAGGCTCAAATATCATACCTGCTGAATTATGTGCTCCTTCTCCCGCAATAAAGACCTTAAACATTTAGAGGAAGACGGCTCTGGACTCAACAACTCTGCTTTAAGTCTTGTGACTTCCTTTTGCAAATCTTTCACCAATTGTTTTTCAGCAACAACCTAACAGTCGAAAACGGAAAGTATAAGCAAAGACTGTATAGCATCTAAAGATTTTATATTGTACTGTAATAATATGTAACTAGATCTGCTCATATAATTGAACACTCAGTAGCTAAAGATGTAAGACAATGCTTATATAACAAGTCATTTCCGATATAGCATTAAATCAAGACTGCAAGCTCATCATACCATATTTACTTGCGCATTGTTTGTAACTTCCTTTGCACTAGTTGCAAAAGACAGAGTGTTGCGTGATTGGTCCACATGGCTTAAAGCAGGACTCATGGTGCATATTATCGCAGTCCGTGCATTCCCCCCTAGTGAAGACTGCAAGATTCTTGTGAGTTTAGAATCTCTGTAAGGTATGTGGCCACTCTTCTTCCCGCCACTGCATAAAAAAGTTAATATTGTCAAAACTGATGCTTTTTTAGGGGTGCTTAACATGGTACTAACTAGAAAATTCAACTTTGTTCATTACAAAGCTAACCTTAACTTCCTAATCACAGTTGTCAAAGTGAGTAGGCTTCTATTTATGTGGCTACCTTCCTTCAATCTAGCACCATCAGCGTTAGTTTGAGCTGCACGCTCACTGCCAGCAAGATCCACAAGACTCTGCAGGAGTTTTATGGAAATAAGAAACAACTAAGAAGGAACAATCATATAGAGAATATAATTTAATAATTAAACATACCAAACTCGCTAAGAGAGATCTTACACGTCCTGATGCATCCTGAAGAAGACTCTCAATACTCTGAAAAGTAAAGCAATTAAACGATCTCATAAGGTGAGATCTTTACACAAGTTTATGCATGCATTTATGCTTCAGATATAGATCCAAGCATGTAGACTCAAATATAAAATAAATGTACTCACTTAAGGATACTGGTATGCATACATCATCATGTTCATTTATAAAGACATTGAGTAACAGTATTATTATGTGATGGTACCAAAATATAGGTGACCAGTATAAGATAAAACATAAAGCGAAATTAACTTGTCAAACATAATGACATTGAACAAAGAAGTATTGGAGATTTGCCTTTAAGAAATAATAGAAAAAAAGAATTAAGCTTTCTGATTTTAGCTTGTCATCGATTAATACTGATGATTGACAAGATTGGAGTGGCGATGTTTTTCTTTTTTCACGGATCCTTAAACAACAAAGTCAGGAACCCTATATCCAAAACTACGGAGGAAGATGCACCACATAGCCTACAGTGAGATTAAGATTACCAATTTAATAATCTGATGTGATCTTGAGCTTCGATCATTCAAAGAAGTTTCGCCCACTTGCCTTTGAGCTGCAAGTAGGACAAAATTTAACAGTGAGACATCAAGAAAATAAGGAACTTCCATTATATATTTTGAAACATCCATAATTAAAAACACACGGTTAAGAAGTCATGAGCGAGCAGAAGATGTCCATTACCTTCACAAGCAGAAATTAAGCGCCTAAGATGCTGAGCATCATTGACCACCTCTTCAGTCAGCTTATCCACAATGGTGCCTTTCTGGATTGAGACAAAACAGAATAATGTAAATTACAGAAAGAGAAGCACAGACAATTGAGATGTAATGAATGATGTCTTCACCTCAGGATCATCCAAGAGACGAAGGGGGGCACAATCACGGTTTAATAGGTCTATCACATTCTCATTATAAATCTCAAGAGCAGAAAACTTCAACACGAATTTACTTTCCACGGCCTATAAAGACACAACAAGTACATTACAGCTTAATCAAATTCAGACAGAACATATTTTTCTATGCATAAAACCTTTAATATCAGTTTATTAAGAAGAAAAAAACTACTTTTATAAGTTTTGTCATCCTATTTTGAACACAAATTATTTAAATATGAAAACCTTTTTTAAGGACAACCCAAGTGTGTCGATGGTAACAAAAGTAAAAAACTTAAATGGTAGATAAAGATAGTACATACATTATGAATATGTGCATAAATGTCATGGATAACGTTGTCTGCTATCCCCCTCATCGTGTAAGTCTTACCGCTGTTGGTCTGCCCGTATGCAAAAATAGTAGCTGCAATATAATTAATTAAGATTAGAAAGTGAAACAAGTGAGTGATAATTAGTTGGATGAAACAGAAACTAGTGAGTACCATTAATGCCATTGATAGCAGAGAAGGCAACATCTTTTGCCCCTTGTTCATAGACCTTCTTATTTGAGCAAGACTGATCAAACACTTTATCTGAACACCAAAACAACAACAATATTATGTTGGATGAAAAGTCAATATTTGGCATGTCTTTTTAAGTCTTTAAGAAGCGTAGGAGCTTCTGGAAGACAGGGGCATTGGATGCTAGTAATATGACTGAACTTAGTTGTTCTGTGTTACCGGATCAGCTCACAGTTATAAATAGGCCATGGACTATTTACTTACTGAATCATTGAAGGAGGAAATTTCAATCCTTGAGGACAAGGATAGTTTAAAGAAGCGGGCATTGTTATGGGTCAATTTAGCAAAAAATCAAGCAAATATTTTTAATAAGCCGCCCGCTCTATTTGCCAACGCTCCACTTTTAGCCTTACATGAGTTAAAATATAACTTTTAAGTTTTGAATGTTCCATTATTTCTTTTACTTGCCATGTTTCAGCTTCTTTCACTTGAATATTTCGAATTAATAAATGATATTACACTTAGCATCTTCATGTTTAATTATATAATTCCGAAAGTAGAATATTACAGTGACCTTCACTAGAAATCTCGATTTTCAGAATTGCAGGAGACAAACAAAAATTCTGGTTTGTAAGTTTTTGAGCACCAACTAGTTGAAAGTTTGACGCTATAACTAATGTAATACTCAAACAACCTTTTATAGCTATAGGCGCCTATGGGTGTCAGGTGTCTTATAATTGTCTACGTTTTATACTACATGTATTAAGTAACAAATTTACAAATTACAAGATATCCGTTAGTATGTGCATTACTCGTAATAGTAAATTAGGAGGTGTTTGTTTAAGCTTATTTTTAGGCTTATGAGCTTATTTGATTTCGGCTTATGTTTCATAATCCCAATTTTTCCGGCTTACTCTCAACACTTATGGGCTTATATAAGCCCATAAGTCTCATAATAAGCCGAAAAAATTGAGCTTATGAAAAATAAGCCGAAATCAAATAAGCTTATAAGCCCAAAAATAAGCTTAAACAAACACCCCCTAATCTACTATTATGAGGAACGCAACACACTAATGGATACCTAACTGTAAAAATTCAATTATCAATGCAAAATCCTAACTCCGCCCCTGATTGTATCAAACTAAACTATAGCCTACAAATAGAAAGTAAAAGAAACGGAAAATATACCGAAAGTGTAGGTTCCAAGAGCATTATGACGATTAAGATTTCTGGAAACGAGAGTATTATCATCAGGAGAATCCCAGGCGATAAGATCGTAAGAAGCGAGTTCTCGAGGCGTCAACGGGCGAACACGAACCGTAACAAGAATCTTGTCTTCTTGGAGTTGTTTTCTTGGTGTGGTTGTTGGAGATGATCGGATCTTTTTGGCCGGAGTGACCGGCGCACTGGCACTCATGGTTGCTGAAACTGTTGCAATCAGTTAATCAACGGAAAAAGAAATATATAAAAATGAGAGATTGGATTGAATGAATGAAGAGAAACAACTTACAGTTAGTTATGCCGTTGGATCCCCAGATAGATAGATTGTTGTGTTTTTGAAAAAGGAATTGTTTGTTGCCAAATGTGAAACAAATAAAGAAACAAATTGGGAGCGGATTTTTTTTATATATTTCAAAATAAGAATGGTAACGGCTCTTCACTTCAATTCTTTCATTCCTTTTTTTTTTTTATTAAATCAACATTTTCACACTAATTTTAAATGAATAGTTTATTTTAAAATTAATCAAATTACTCTTTTTTCCGGTCATTTTTTTATGTCATTTCTTAAGTGATACTAGTAACACATTTTTTTGTTTTGTTTTGTTTTGTTTTGTTTTCCTTAATTTTCTTCCTTTTTCTTAAGTGATACTCCATCCGTCCATAAATAAGTGTTCACTGTTGACTTTTAAAGTCTTCCCTTTTTAACTTTGACATTAAATTATTTTATTTGTGTTATGTAATATTTGATGCAAAATATATGAATGGATTAGGTTTTAAAAGTATTTTCATTGGTATAATTTTAGTTAAGTATTACATAACACAAATGAAATAATTTAAGGTCAAAGTTGAAAAGAAAAGACTTTAAAAGTCAACGCTGGACATTTATTTAGGAACGAAGGTCTAGAGAACATATTGTAAGTTTTTCGAACTGAATTCAGATTTTATTTTATATTTTATTTCAATTTATTTTAAGAAATCAACATTACAGATACATTAAGTTATTCAAGCCAAGATCAAGTCGAATTCAGTTTTTCCTTAAGTTGAGCTTGAGTTGCGAAGGCTGGTCAAGCTCGAGCTGAACATAATACTGTCAAATCGTGGCAGCCGTAAGTTTGAGGTAGGATATGTCATCAGTTGTAGGATGGATGTGATCAGTTGTAACAACCTACAACACGTTAATGTGATAAAAGAAGAGAGTTTTGAAAGATTTAGGAAGACATAAAGTTTTAGTGTTCAAGAGGTGAATTTTTCTGTAGAGAATAGTGTAGTATTTATAGGCATCAGAAGGAGCGGGGACGGTCTCTTAAACACGGGCGGTCCCATATATATATAAGGGACAGTCCCATATAATGCTCCTGTTTTTTTCCTGATGCGGTGAAATGTTTATCTATTGAAGTGATTTGGGCGGGAAAACTTCTTTTAAATAAAACATTTCTTATAATTAGAAAATTAATTTGTATAAGTTTTTTGTTTAAAAAGGTTTTGTCACATTTATGAAAAAATGAGTTTTAAGAACAATATAACTTCTTTGATCACTTAACTAGATTGGTATATTGTTTGTTCATATCTTAAATGATGTTGTAGTCGAAACGAACTTTCTCGATTAAAAAATTATCAAGTATTTTTTTTATGCAACGTGTTTTTACATCTTGTGATTATCAAAACTTATATAGATCGAATAATGCAAATGATGTTTTTGACATTATTTGTATTAACAGAAGACATCGGCTGTTTTGCAATTGCCTACACAAGATATAAGGATAGGAAGAATAACACTTGAGAACCATGGCCACCTGCTAAAGTTGAGAGCGTTTGCGAAATTTAACATATAAGTAATTATTCTTGGGATGACGTGTATTCTTTCGCTTATAAGGCTCCAGTTTGTTATGATAAGGATGAAAGAATTTATGCTGAAGCTGTAGTTTCTATTGGAGATTTGAAACTCAGACTCATAGACATAAATTTTTATCGGCGGATAAACTTTAAATTCGGTGAGATGATAAGGAATATTTGTTACGCTTTTAGGGGGTCATTTAAGCCTTAAATCGTGATTTTATGATCAAATATTACCTTAAATCGTTCCTTTTCTCATTTTAGGTACTTGGAACGAGAATTCTGGAAAATGGAGCATTTTGGACGTTTTTGAAGTCAAAAGTGAAGAAAACGACAAAATCAAGAAACAAGTTAGGAAATTACACTTGACGGCGTCACGCCTTACAAGGTGACGCCATCACTTGAAGATTCAAGAGGTGGAAACATTTGTAAGTGACGCTCCAGAAAACCTTAGGTGGATTAATACGTGACGGTGTCACGTGTTATTGGAAGTAGGCCGTCACATACAACATCAACAAGAGACGGCCCAGAAGATTTAATGAGTGACGACGTCAAGACGATTAATTGGGCGTCAAGAAACCCTAATGACGGCGACTTGACGGCGTCAGGACTCATAACCTGACGCCGTCACCCTTGTATATCTATATATAGTTTTGGATTTTTCATTCATTAAGTGTGAAACTTTGGAGATAAACCCAAGTCCGACTTTTACAGTATTTTTAGGGTTTCAAACCCTCTTTTCTTCCATGTTCAATTGAAGATAAGTTCTTCCTTTAATCATTCAATATGTCTATGTGTTGTTTGATTCATTGTTTGTCATATCTTTACATTAACATGCTAGCTTAGGTTTTTTTAGTGTTTGCTTAGATATAATGAAACCTAGCTATTAATTATTGATTGTTGGTTTGTTTGATTGTCTTGGGTGATTGATTTCGCGTTAGACTTAAGAAAACTGGCTGATCTCCTATATGGTAACAAGCTTGAACGTCTTAAGAAACGTATTCGGCTGTGTACACCGATGTTATTGGTTGTTTTTAATGCATAAGTGACTATTAGGAGGCCATGATAGGATACTAAACGTGTCGTCATAGGAAGAGATAGAAGCTTATAGAGTTGGGGAAGGACGTACACGCCCCCACGACTGGTATTAAAGAAAGTAACCCTTCATCTAAACAATTGTAACAAATCAATTAATCAATAAGAGATAGCCACTACTACACAAACTGGATTTTCCCACGGAAACGAAACTATGTGAAATTTCACACGGAATACCGAAAAATTACACACCAAATTGTTGACCAAATTTCGGTGGGAAATATGTCGTAAATTTCCCACTCTTTACACACTAAATTGTTGACCAAGTTTTTGTGTGAAATCCGTCGCAAATTTCCCACAGATTTGCTACCATATTCACACTATTTGTGTTTATTAAACGTCTGTGGGAAACTTGTGGCACATTTCACACATATTAGCCACGGCCAAAAGTATGTGGCAAATTTTAGCTCTATTACTCACGGATTTTACATGGTCTTTTTTTATAAAGTAACTATTTAAACGGTCTGTGGGAAATATGTGTGTACTTTCCCACAAATTACCTACCAATTTAATAAATCCGTGGGAAATACGTGTATAAATACCCACAGATTTCCCACAGAAAATATTGTTTTTATATTTTGTCTACTTACACATTCTCACATTACTTAATATGTCTTCATATGTGTTTGTTAATTAGTATACCTGACGAGTCGTTTTTCAAGCGGTGAAGCTTATAAACCTGAGTCGTAGTCCCAACGAGGGTTGAACTGATCTTGTCGATTGAGTCGTGAGATATGTGAGATGAATAGGTTTTAAAAGATGATTTTTGGTTTTGATTATACTACAACGACAATTAAAATGCGGTTAAAGTAAAGGGAAGCAATAAAGTGACGCAAAGAAAATAAACAAGTAAAGTTGCATGAAATAAAGTGACTTAAAGAAAGTAAACAAGAATTAAAGTGCGATAAGTAATGAAAGCGGTAAATGAATTTTAAAGACAATATGTTTGCAAAGCAACGTGAATAAGCTCACTAAGTATGAGATAATGGTTTATGACGAGTTATTATCCTTTCTCGAGATTAGTTGTCAATTATTCTTTCGAAGAGATAATAATTCAAGACGAGTGATTTGATTGTTCTCCGGCTTTTGCCCTTCGAATAATGAAATCATAAGTCTAAATAATCTAACGATTATTTATCATAGACCTTTAACGTTCGTACTTAGCTTACAAACTCTAGTCACTAAGCAAACACGATTAAAACTACTCAAGACTCATTTTAAATGAAATAAAGTGATAAAGAAATGAAACGTGATCTTAGGAAATAAATTGCTTTTGGTTTTTAAGATTTAGAAGACGAAAAGTAAAATTAACTAGACATTAAAAGAAAAGTTTAAGACTTAGTGACATTAAACGTAAATAAAGTTTAAATCTAAAAGTGAAAAGACATTGGACTTAGTAAGAAAACGACGCATAATGAATATAGAAAAATTCGGCCGAGTTTCGTTTAGGATTGAACCAATCAAAACTTCACTCGATGAAACGATGAAGTAATAAGTTGCCTATCTCGGCGTTTGAAAGAAATGATACTCGTAAAGAAACAATAAGACTCACACTAAATTAAATCTAACTAGCAAACTTAATGACTAAAATTCACTCGCTAAAAATCTGAAACTCGCAAATTATGTTCCTTACTCGCAAAAGAGAAGACCCATACTCGCAATCTTTTAGAACCTTACTCGCAATTTAAAACTATGATACTCGCAAAATATTAAAACTGATACTCGCAACAAGACTGACCAAACTCGCAAGAAATTAAAGCATACTCGCAAAACTAGGTTCTTGATACTCGCAAAAATCAGTTTGATACTCGCAGAAACAAACACAAACTCGCAAAACACAAAGATAACTCAATACTCGCAAAACCCTAATATCTATACTCGCAAAATACTTAAAATGGACGCAGGAACTTTTTTAACGAGAAACTAATGACTAATACTAATAACAACTTATGAAAACATGATAAAAAACTAGTTTTAATCACTAAATAAGCGACTATATAAGCTAACGACTCGAAAACTAACCTTAATCCATATTTTTTATATATTTCGACCCATAACATGCAAAGGTGGTAAGATTTTTATAAAAGCTTTTGTAGATTATTAAGATAGATGTAAATAACGATTGATAATACTAAGATAAGCTCGAAAAGATTTGTAGATGAAAAGAAAGATTAAGCTAGGAAAAAGATTTAAGACATGAAAATAAAGATTGCATTAATAAAAGGACTTACACTAAGATTCAAAAATAAAACTAAGACTCCAAAATAAAAACTAAGACTCAATGAAAAACTCGCTTACAAATGAGGCTAAGGGGGGTATTTAAAGGAGCAAGGAAGCTTCCCTTTTTTACATCGTGTACGGTTTAGCCCCTATACTTTGATATCTCATGAAAGCTACACATAAACTTCTATTACAACGCTACTAAATGTTCTAACAATTAAACGTAAGTCCTTGTAACTTGAGGTAGCGTGTTGACGTGCTTTCCAAGGGTCTTTGAAGACTCAAAAGTGATCACTTGCTCGAATTTGTGAAGCTTATCTTAATATTTAACTTTGAACTTTGATTAAGCGTCTCTTTTATTTTCTTGAGCCTTTAAGAAATAAATTCGTCGCCACGGGCTTTTCTTAGGCAAATTTCATCTTTGGCTTCACTTTAAGACTTTTTTCCACATCTCGTGCTCGTTTAGGGCTTTTTGGTTGATTTTGATGTCGTTTTTGCAATATCCTTTCCTGCACAGTCACAAACACAAAAACACGATATCTTTGGCGTTTAACGTTAGTTTTTGATCTTTTAGAGTCTAAAAATGGTGAATAAAAGGTATGTGAATAAGCACATACCATAGTATAATTATCTTTCTATAGATATGCATTGTGATATACTTTCGACAAAAAAATTTTTTTTCATTTTTTTCACGTTTTTTTTCGTGGCCGAAAAATATCATATGTGATATATCATATATGATATTACATATCATATATGATATATCATATATGATATTGCATATCATATATGATATGTAATATCATATATGATATAT